>CM067545.1:20994836-21285077 GCA_034509755.1 Anisodus tanguticus
GTTATCTACCTCCCATGGTAGGGTAAGGACTATTTGTTTTAACATAAAGTATCGGAAAAATAAAGATAATCGTACTTTCACTCCCCCAACACCACCCCTAATGTTAATTTCACAAATCAACTTATGTTTTACATGATAATAAAATGCTTGGATAGATTTGTATTCTGAGAAGTTGTTAAAAAAACGTATAGAATTATAGTTTGAAATGTTATCAAATTTAGGAATTAGTAGAGAAAATGGCACATTAAATTTGAAAAACAACAACAATAGCAATCATAGCGGGCGGTTTTCGTACGCTAAAGTTTACATCTAAAATCTTCAAATAGGACCAGAGGGAAGACTCTTAGTGAAGATATCGGACAATTTGATACTGGAAGGAACATGTAGTACCGCGTACTTGTCCACGAGCTACCTTTTTCGCGAACAAAATGGATATCCGTCTCAATATGTTTAGTGCGGTAGGTGTTGAACCGGATTCCCCCGGAGAGAAAAGATATACGACACTAATATTATCATAATATACAGGGGTAGCTTTTTGAATGGGGAAAGTGAAGCTGCTAAGAGAAGATTACGTAACCCAACATCGATTCGAGAACCACGATACAGCCACCCCTCGAAATACTCGGCCTACGCACTAGAACGTACGTGCGTTTGACGGACCATGTGAGACCATAGGTTATCACCAAGAAACATACAATAACCGGACGTGGAGCGTACGAGTATGCTGAATAGCCACCCCGATCAACGACGGTATACGAGACAAGTGTAGAGGCCGAATGATGGATATAGATGCAAGTCATGAGTCAAGTGTCCCCCTGGATGTATCGAGGGATAATGCGGTTAGAGCGCATTCATGTGCTCCCAACCGAGGATCATGCATAAACAAAAACAGCACGATGTACGGCATACGTAATATACGGGTACTGGGGCGTGAACGTAAGATGCGAAGAGCTCCCGGCAAATTTGCACGATAGTGAGTGAAGATCCTCATAAGGTGGCAGACGGCCGCCGGCACTTGGCTTAGGCTTAGTATCAAGCTGGAGTGAAAGTAGACTTACACAAGGACATACTATCCCTGTCAATTATCTCGGCGGCATACTTCCGAATTTGTGATAAGAATAATCCCACCTACATGACGAGGAGAGAGCAAGCAATCCCCAAAACGTAACTCTGCGGCCCCCAAGGAGGTCTTTCATGAGAAAACTCGGAGAACTAAGCATGGTCATGATAGACTTGCGCAAAGCTTCATCGATAGAGCGGAGTTAAGATAATATCATCCATATAATAGAATATAAGTCATCGAAGTACCACGACGATATATGAACAATGAATTATCGGACACTGCTTTGTGAGAAAATCCAATAGATGAAACATAATGCGCAAATCTCTTATACCAAGCTCGGGGGCCTACTTAAGCCCATACAAGGACTTTCTTCCAATAAACGAGAGATATGATGAGGATATTTGGGGTCACGAAAAACCAAGGGGTGATGCATGTAAAACGGTCTCTCGGCCCAGATCACCCGTAGTAAGAAAACATTCTTCGTATCTAGCGATGAATGGGCCAAGCTTTAAGAATAGCCAAGCGGAAGCTGTGCAAATGGTAGCAAGGTTTGACTACAGACTAAACGTCTCACCAAAATCCACTCCAACCCTGTGAGTCTTACCATCACCTATAAGGCAGAGCCTTATGTGGGTGCAAAAGAACCATCGCCAATTATCTTTATGAATAAAAATCCACATAGACCAGAATAATATTAACACCGAAGGATGGGACACCAACTCCCACGTCTTATTTGCAATAAGAGCATCATATTCGTCGTACATGGCTAATTTCAATTCGGGTCATTTATAGGCGGTTTCTTTGGATTACGAGGTAGATGTGATTTAGAGACATTAGAATTTAGATTAAAATGTATTTTTGGTTTAAAAATACCACCTCAGTTGACTATGAGTGACCGATGCTCAGTGACTCGGGGAGAATTTGGTGGATTTTGGGAAGAACTCAAATGGGGGGACGAGTGCATGCCTGCGTAGGCAAATTATTGGAGCTCCGGCCGATGCAAGTAGAAGCCGAGGGCCGGGGGGTACAGAGAAACGGTGTTGGTATTAGGTACGGGCAACCGACCAAATAGCCGAAACACAGAGCGAGAAACGGTGGGATGTGGCGGAATAGTAGGTCCGGTGGGCGGTGGGCCGTTGGCGGAGTTTGGGTGCGGGACAAGTCCGATACATGGTGGATAAGATACGGGGTGACCGCGTCATCTAAAAAATTGTACGAACTAGGCCGGGACTACTTGGGTTAGCAAACGGAAATTGAGTTTCATAAAAAATAACATGGCGACTAATTATGATTTTATTAGATGATAAATCAAAACATTTGTAACTAAGATGATTAGATGGATAACCCAAAAACACACAAGCGGTAGAGCGGGCTTGAAGTTTGTTAATTGTAGTTGACGAAAATAGCAAAGGATAGCATAAACACTCAAAGACCCTAAGATGTGAATACGAAGGATCTTTATTATAGAGGGTTTTAAGAGGAGACGAATATGCCAACCCTTTGGTAGGAAGTATGTTAAGAAGATATGTAGTCATTTGTAGAGCATGATGCCAAAAGGAAGGGAGTACGAAGTGGTGGACCAATAAAATTCGGACAATATTATTAATGGTACGAATTTTTCGTTCGAATTTCCCATTTTGTGAAGACGTATGAGGACAATAGAAACGAAAAACTAAAAACTATGCCATTATTTGCACAAAATTCCCAAAACACCACTTATCATATTCTTTGTCATTATCACATTGAATATTTTTGATTTCACGTTCGAATTGGGTACGGATGAATGCGTGAATTTTGAACAACTCGCACGTCGCATACTTTGGACGTTTTCCATCTCAAGAACAATAGGGATGTGGTTCTTGGAAACGATAAGCAGGCCGGATGAAATACGTTCTTAGACATAACGAAAGAACGAAAGATGATGAAGGGATTTGGATTAATTTGGGAAGAAGACGACGGATAAGAAGTGCACGGAAATCGAGAGCTTGCGGAAGAAAATATGGGAGTAGGTATGAAAATCCTAGACTTATGATACTATGAAAGAAATAATCTCTTGATTATTTTCATTAATGAAAGAGTATATATACAATTTACAATTTCTATAATATGAAAAATCCTATTCCTATTCTACTCTCGAAACCACTATATTAGTTGTACAAGAATCCTACAATTATGGTAAATGTACAATGCTAATTATATACAAATAATATGTTACCCGAAATAGGGATATACACGGTACGAGTATCACCGTGTATATCAAGGTCTCCCACTTGTGATGGGTTTCCGTGATATATACGATATACACAAGGTATTGTATACCGTGTATATCCTTGTATATTTTCATAAAACTAAATTATTTCAAAATTTTCCAATATCTCAGCGAAAAAGCACAACAAAAACAAAATCCAATAATTCCTAATGATTCAACCTTCAATCTCTAAACCCATGCTAAGAAAAAAAAAAAAAAGACTGAGTTTAAAAGTGTCATTACTTGTAGTTTTTCGAATAGCAACAAACAGGAAATGATGAAATCCCAGATCTCAAAAGTTAATTTAATACCAATTTTAACAAAGAAAACGCAACAAGTGTACATGCATAAACAGCATTTAAAGTCCAGCTATAATAAGCTAAATTATTTCAATTTTTCCCAATAACTAAGCGAAAAAGGTCAAAGCAATATCGAATAATTCCTAATGCTTCAACCTTCAATATCCACTCAACATGTGAAGTTATAAATCCATGATAACAAAAAACAAGGACCTAGGTCAAAAGGGCTATTATGAACTTTGAGGCTGCTTAATTCAATTCAAAAGTTAGTTCAAAAGGGTATGCCAGGATTTACCTTGGCCATATTAAAGAGATCACCCGTTACTTAAAGAGACAATGTGGGACCCATCTTATTTCGACGTTGGGGACCCCATATTAAATTGCGTCTTGATACGCTCTAAATGTCCGACTCTTGGGCGTGAGTGGGATAATGAAGAGTATCACATTGGCCCTTTTAGGTGCGAGACCTTAAGATCCATAATAAAGAAGGTCAGTCATCAATTAAAAGACGTGGGACTTTTCACAGGGGAAATTACTTATAATTATTCCAATAGCATCAAATAAGAAAACACGAAATCCCAGATCTCAAAAGTTAATATAATACCAAATTTAACATGAAAAACGCAAGTGTACAGGTATAAACATATAAGAAACAACGTTTAGAATCCATCTAAAATAAGCTAAACCATCTCAATGTTTCCAAACAACTTCGAAAAGGGTCAAAACAAAATCGAATAATTCCTAATGGTTCAGCCTTCAATCTATAGCCAACATGTAAAGTTATAAACCCATGGTAGCAGAAAAAACAGAGACTTAGGTAAAAAGGGCCATCACAGGTAAATATTCCAATTCTAATAGCATCAAGCAGGGAAAAACGAAACCCGAGATCTCAAAAGTTAATCTAACAGTACCAAATTTAACCAAAAATATAAAGAAAAAAAAAACGCAACAACTGTACCGGTAAAAGCATATAAGAAATAGCATTTAAAATCCAGCTAGACTAAGCTAAACTGTTTTAATTTTTCCGAAAACTCAACGAAAAAGTCAAAACAAAATCGAATAATTCCTAATGGTTCAGCCTTCAATAGCATCTGATGATTATCAGATCATTATATGATCGGTATGGAATATGCAGAAACAGTTAAGAGAAGAATGAAGAAGAAGGAAAGGAGGTACTTTTGTTGTTGGAAATTTACTAATGTGGAATTAAGTTTATCCCATTATTTATAGTCGAAACAATTGGGGCCCCGCATGTCGGAAGCATCATTTCGCTTACGCGCGTGCACACGTAGTGCCAAGTATCGCAAATTACAAGTTAGTGAAAGAGATATTGATACGTGGGAAAGTGAAACATTTGAGACGTAGAATGATGGACTGAGTTATTAGCCAAATGACAAGTATTCCACATTGGTAAACGAGAAGGAAGAAGTGTACGAAGTGTAAGATGAAAAACGAGTCGAAAGTCTGTCGGGCCGCGGTGCGGCCTATCGTCGGAGCCGAGGCGCCTCTGTTGGAAATTTGCCTTTGGCGGGAGTTGCGTCCGACCAACTTTAACGCTTAAACACTAGTGTTACGCATGTTGGAGAATCCGGTTCTTCACACGTGCATAATCTACTAAGTAAGTAGATAACTCTGTAGGGGCCGATGATCGTCAAATTTTGTTGAGAAATGAAAGAGATATTGGTCCACGAAGTAAAGGTGTTTGAGAAGGATGGAAAAGTGTGGTATCGGAGATCAATTCTCCCTCATCGGTGGAGAAGAATAAAGAATTATTTTATTTATAAGTCTCAAAGTTGGCTTGGGGTTTGGGACCCCAAGGGGTCATCCCATGTGTTTAAAGGAGGGAGGACCTGAGTATGTGCTTCGGTTCGAGGAAAGCCCACACGCGCGCCGCCCGCCCGCCCGTCGAGGTTCACGGGCTCACGGGCCGTGGGGCACCGTGCTTCGATGATATTATCTTTTTGGACCCGAGAGAACTTTGCCATATGTACGAGTTTGATCACGAAGTTTCATATGTAAACATCCACCGGCACTCGATTCGACCCATTTATTTTGGGTTCGAATTATTTTCCTTACTAAATGGTCAATCCCTTGCACATCTTCACCATTTATTTTGGAGGAATTACTACCTCCATAATTGTCATTACTTGGCCGGTAATGGCACTTATGGAGGCTTGAGTTCATCAACCTCTCCTTCAATTATTTAAAGAACCTCTTTGTCACCATTGTACAATGAGCTAGACTTAACACAAACGAGAAACGAATTCGGTCTTTCTACAATCTTCGAAGCATCATTTCATTACTCAAAAATTCTTCACGGTAGCACTTGAGTTTCCTTTGCTCAATTGTTCATTTGCTATTTTATCTTGGGAGACAATTCTCCAAGACGTAGAAAGGATATATACGGGGAAATATTTTCTTAAAGACAAAGTGCAAACACTCGACTCAGCATACCAAAAAGCGTTCCGGGTTTATTGTTTATTGTTCATTGTAATTCAGTTTATTGTTTAACTGCATTTTCAGTTCTTGCAATACTTAGCAGTTACTTGTAATTTCCGTTTCCTGCACATTTGTAACCAACACCTCCTAGGCAGCGCCGCGGCGCTAATTGGGTGGTTAGTCACGCCGGAGCCGCGGCGTTTCGGAGGGGGGGGCGGAGAATCGCGACGGGGGAAGATGGAAAGTTGCGACTTTTTAGCTAGTTTTGAGACCTTTGAATCTCCATTATTTGGCTGGAATGTAACCCCTCAATAAGTGCCATTACATGACTATTGAAGGCCATTAGTTGTCTAGTTGAGGGGTCATCTCTTTACACTATAAATTGAGGCCTTTACAGCTCAATTGTTAAACTTTCTGCTGACAGAAACAACTTACAAGAATTTTCTACGAAATCTTCTTCTTCCTCTCTAGTAAGTTTACTATACTCAAAAGTTCTTCTGAGAGTAACACTTGACTTTCCTTTACTCATTTGTTAAGTTGATGTTGTATCTTGGGAGACTATTGCCTCGATAACGTCAAAAGGATATATACGGGGGCAATCTTGTCTTAAAGACGCAGTGTCATCACTCGACTACGACAGAATCACAAGGGTTGTAACGTTCTTGATTCCAAGTTTGTTCTAATATTTAGTTTTATCCTTTCTAGCAATTTGTAATATTTACTTACTTCCCCTTTCTTGCAATTGTTGTAACCCACAATTTTAAGACAAGATTGTTGTAAGTGCTTAGAAAGATGTTGGAACGGAACAGATAAACTAGCTTCTAATTATGTCTTATGTGCTACTTAAGGCTACCCCTTTGCCTTCCCCACGCTACGTTGCTCAAGGCACACTAATGCCTTCACCACTGCTCGAAGGCTCATCCATTGCATTTCCCGCTATTCAAGGGAACGTTACAGAGTTCTTCCACCTCTAGGGTTCCATCATGAACGCCCGAGAAAAATTCATGGGCACCAACTTCAAGTTAGATGGCGGCGAGAAGATGTTATTTTTATCACATTGTTATGGAAATGGCTCGTTTCTAACGAGAAGATCCTACATAAGCTCGGAGATGAAGTGGACCCTCGGCACCAGTAAACATTTTGGAGGGGGGCTTCGAGGTATCCATGTCATTAATGGCATGAAGATGGTTAACGATGCATGGAGTCATAAAGTGATTTCATGTGTAAGAACTATATTTTAAACTATCACAATCGGACCCGCTCTACACGATGTATTGCCTGATAGGCACCGCCAAAGAGTTATGGGAAAAGTTGCGAGAAGAAGTACAACGCATAAGATGCTTGTTACTAAGAAATTCATCATTGGAAAATTCTGAAATTTCAAATGGTGGATAGCAAGCATCGTGATGTCCCAAATCCGAGAATTCCAAATGATTCTACATCACTGGATTTGGAACGTATGAAACCAAATGAGTAGCTTTTGGTTGCATCAACGATTGAAAAGTTACCTCCCTCGTGGAATGAGTTTATGAGTTACTTAAAACATAAGACATAGGAAATGACCTTTGAAGAACTTATTATCAAACTCCGTATTAAGGAAGATAATAAGAAAGGCCTTGCCTAGGGGAAAATAACCCGGCCGAGGCAAAGTCAAGTACTGGGCTGAGACGGCCCAAAGGGAACCCGAGCCGGGAAGCTCGAGTTCCGGAAAAGACGGCAAGACCCGAGCGGCGAGAAGTTCAAGAGAAGCCCGTCACTCTTTGTGGGAAACCCGGTCACATGATCAAGGACTTCGGAAGCTCAATGCGAGCAACAAGAGAAGACCAAGGCCAAAAGCGAGCTAACATTGTCAAAGACACGTTTCTTGACGAGTTGATTGAGGAGTTCTTGGCGGTGGTGCTTGAAGTAAACCTTGTTGAGAATCCCATGCAATGGTAGATGTACATGGGTTCGGACAGTTTCTTTGTACGTTCCAGTAGAGATGCCTTCTCCACTTATACACCAGTTACAAACAAAAAGCTGTTCATGGGTAACAATGCTTCCTCTGACGTGCTAGGGGTAGGAAAGGTAGTCCTGAAGATGACTTCTGGAAATGAGCTCACTCTGAAGGAGGTGATGCATGTCCCTGAGATTAGGAGAAATTTAATTTCGAGGTTATTTATTGGTTAATCTTTGGTTTTAGGCTAGTATTTGAGTCTAATAAGTTTGTAATCACCAAGAATGGAACTTTTGTGGGAAGAGTCTTCTTCTGAAGGCCTCTTTAAAGTTAACGGCATGTTTGTAATACGTGCAAGCAATAATATTGAAGCTTCTTCTTACTTGCTTGAGTCCTCTAATTTATGGTATCATAGATTAGGACATGTTAACTACAAGTCCATCCAAAGGTTGGTTAAGTTGGAGTTATTAAGCTTTGTTTATCAACTTAAACCCTCAATATAAGTGTGAGGTGTGCGTAGAGGCAAAACTCACAAAGCTTCGTTTTGATCATCAAAAGGAATACCGCTCCTCTAGAACTTATTCACACGGATATATGTGATTTGGAAGTTTGTAAAAACTATGGGAGGGAACAAGTACTTTGTGACATTCATTGATGATAGCACAAGGTATTGTTACCTTTACTTGTTGAAAAGTAAAGATGAAGCCTTTGAAGTGTTCCGGCGTTACAAAGCAGAAGTTGAAAACCAACTAAGCATGCGAGATTAAATTCATTCGTAGTGATAGAGGGGAGAATACGTAGCGCGGGTTTGACGGGAATACTGCATCTGTCGAATCGGGCATTGTTCATCAAACGACGGCTCCATACTGACCTCAGTCGAACAGTGTTGCAGAACGCAAGAACCGCACATTGAAGGAAATGATGAATGCCTTGGTCATCAATTTCGGTCTTTCCCAAAATATGTGGGGAGAAGCCGTCCTTACCGCTAATACGATTCTTAACAGAGTCTCACACAAGGGTAAGGACAAGACTCCATATGAATCATGGAAGAGAAAGAAATCCACCTATAAATATTTAAAGGTGTGGGATTGTTTGGAAAAGGTTGAAGTGCCCAAGCCAAAGTAGGTCAATATTGGGCCTAAGACTGTAGATTGCATTTTCATCGGATATGCAAATAACAGTAGTGCTTATCATTTCTTAGTGCATAAGTCAGATATTTCAGATATCCACGGGGGTACAATCATGGAATCAAGGAATGTACAATTCTTTGAGGATACTTTTCCTAGAAAGGAAAAAGACATAACCTCTCACAAACGAAGTTATAAACAAAGCTCTCGGGAACCAGGAGTCATTGACTGCCCGAATCTAGATGGTTCAGATCTAGTGGACTTCAAAGTGGCTGAATATCCGGAAACTAGTGTTCCAGATTCTCAGAACATGGAGACTCCAGAGATGGAACCAAGGCGAAGTAAAAGGGCCAGGAAGGATAAATCCTTCGGTCCTAACTTTGTAGCTTATCTGGTTAATGATGAACCAATGACAATTGCTGAAGCGTTGTCAACTCCAGAGGCACCGCTCTGGAAAAAAGCTATTGAGAGTGAAATAGACTCCATCATGCATAACCATACTTGGGAGTTGGTTGATCTTCCTCTAGGAAATAAATCGTTGGGTTGCAAATGGATACTCAAACGGAAGTATAAAGCAGATGGGTCTATAGATAAGTACAAGGTCAGGTTAGTAGTCAAGGGCTATCGGCAGAAGGAAGGCCTTGACTATTTTGACACGTACTCCCCGGTGTCTAGGATGACGTCCATACGAGTATTCATTGCGATTGCAGCGTTGCGTGACCTTGAGATACATCAAATGGATGTCAACTTGTCAAGACAGCCTTCCTAAATGGTGATTTGGAAGAAGAAATCTATATGGAACAACCCGAGAGGTATGTGGTTCTAGGGCAAGAGAAAAAAGTCTATCGACTTGTCAAATCTCTGTACGGGCTGAAACAAGCCCCGAAATAATGGCATGAAAAAATTGATAGTACTCTACTATCGAAGGGTTTCTCCATTAATGAATGTGACAAATGTGTCTACACGAAAGGTAACTCTGACTCGTTCATCATGATATGTACGTACGTAGACGACATGTTGATCACAGAGAGCAGTCCTAGCTTGATCCTAGAGACTAAGAACATGTTGAAACAATGCTTGACATGAAGGATATAGGTATCACATATGTCATCTTAGGGATAAAGATCTCTAAGACGTCTGACAGACTGGTCTTATCTCAGTGTCACTACATTGAGGATGTGTTGAGAAAGTTTGAGATGTTTGACAGTTCGCCTATGAAGTCACCACTGGATAGAAATCAAAAGCTTGATAAAAATCGTGGTGCACATGTATGCCAGGAGAAATATGCACAGGTGATTGGTAGTTTGATGTACATAACAAACTGCACCCGACATAATATTGTTTATGCAGTTAACAAGTTGTCTAAGTTTACTCGTAATTCGAGTAATGATCATTGGAATACATTGAATTGGGTACTACGATACCTAAAATACACACTAACTTACGGATTGCATTATTCGAGATATCCAACTGTACTAGAGGGGTACATTGATGCAAATTGGATATATGATATAGAGAACACCAAGTCCACCAGTGGGTATATATTTACAATTGGTGGTGGGGCTGTGTCTTGGAAATCCTCTAAGAAAACTTGCATCACCCGATCCATTATAGAATTGGAGTTTATCACTTTAGACAAAGCAAAAGAAGAAGCTGAGTGGTTTCACGACTTCTTAGAGGATGTCCTTGTTGGAACAAACTCGTACCCTACGTAATGTTCCAATTTGCGATAGTTAGTCGGCTCTAGGAAGGGCACATAATTGTATGTATAATTGCAAGTCTCATCAGATTCGACGGAGATATAAGACGGTTAGATAGTTGATCACCACGGGTATAATATCCATTGATTATATAAAATCAAAGGATAATAAAGCAAACCCAGCTAAAGGGCTAGCCCAAGGATCAGATATTCTGCATGTCTAGGGGAATTGGCTTAAAATCCAAGCTATAAAGGACCAATACGGTGGTAACCTAACCTTACTGACTGGAGATCCCAATAATTAGGTTCAATGAGAAAACTAAGCTGTAAAGGTTCAGTTGAGTGCTTTGGTGGAAGCATGAGCACTTCAGATAATGATTTCTGTAAAGAAACACCAAATACAAAGTCGTTCCCTCAATAGACGTCAAGTGCTATCTGCAGTGTGGGTAAAGGTTAAGTTTCCAAAACCTTAAATGATCCTCAATGGTTGAGGTTAGGTTTGGGGAAACTTTTAATGGTTCCTAACACTTGTAAAGTGGGGTATAGCATGATACCTTGTAGGAGACCACCTATTTAAGTGCGAGGACAGACCGCCTCAAATGAATGCACTTAAGAATCCAAGAAGTGTCCACGGCCACAACGGACAAAACATTACGAAAAGCAGAGTAAGGAAAGTTGTTGTATTGGTACTATTGACTTGGCTTACACTAAACACTGATGGTTCAAGACATCACATTCACCGCGCAGTAAGTAAGTCTGATGGTATTCAACTATGGAAGGTTCAAAGCTGAAGCTACCTCTCCTGATGCAACATCGTTCCGCTGAAAGATTGTTGGAAAATGCACCATATGAGTGCGCCAAAATCTCTTTCAAGAGGGGATTGTTGGAAATTTACTAATGTGGAATTAAGTTTATCCCATTATTTATGACTCAAATAATTGGGGCCCCGCATGTCAGATACATTATTTCCACACACGTGCACACGTAGTGCCAAGTATCGTAAATTTCGTTAGTGAAAGAGATACTGGTACGTAAGTGAAATGTTTGAGACATAGAATGATGGACGGCTATTGGCCAAATGACAAGTATTCCACGTTGGTAAACGAAGGAAGAAGTGTAAGATAAAACGAGTCAGAAGATGTCGCGGAGCCGCAAAGGGCCGCGACGCAACCCCATCGGAGCCGAGGCACCGGAGCACCGCGGCGCCTCCTAGGCAGCGCTGCGGTGCTAATTGGGTGGTTAGTCACTGGAGCCGCGGTGCCGCGACGCTAGTTCGCAGAGCCGCAACGCTTCGGAGGCAGAATGTTACGACGGGAAGATGGAAAGTTCTGACTTTTGGGCTAATTTTGGAGCATTGAATCTCCATTATTTGGCACATGAATTTAGCCATTATTTGGCTGAATATAACCCCTCAATAAGTGTCATTACATGCCTATTGAAGGCCATTAGTTGTCTAGTTGAGGGGTCATCTCTTTACACTATAAATTGAGGCACTTGGCTCAATTGTTAAACACAATAAGAAACACTTACAAAATTTTCTAAAATCTTCTTCTTCCTCTCTAGTAAGTTTACTATACTCAAAGTTCTTCAAGAGTAGCACTTGAGTTTTCTTTACTTATTTGTTAAGTTCTTTGTTGTATCTTGGGAGACTATTGCCTTGGATAACGTCAAAAAGATATATATGGGACAATCTTATCTTAAAGACATAGTGCCAACACTCGACTCAGCAAATCACAAGGAGTTTGTATCGTTCTTGATTCCAGTTTGTTGTAATCTTTAGTTTATCCTTTCTAGCAATTTGTAATATTTACTTACTTCCCGTTTCTACAATTGTTGTAACCCACACTTGTGTATTGAACAATTATGAATCAAGTGTATTTGTTTACATTATAGTATCAACTATATATAGATGTGTAGTTGATAGATATGTAGAGTTAACTAACTAGAAGATCTAATCAATTAACCATACATTGAGTAACTAACTAACTGAAATCTGGAAATAAGCTAATTACCAAACTGCCAATGTGTAACTAACTTAACTAACTGTTTGATCACTTTAACTACTTCGACTTACGCTTCTTCCTTCAACACTCCCTCTCAAGTCCGGTGCTTTAAAAATGTCTAGAGTTCCTAACTTGGAATTATGAAGTTAATGTTGAATCTTGGATAACCATTTGGTTAAGATATCTGCTAACTGTTCTTTTGTAGAAATGTACTGAGTCTTCATCTTGCCTTGTTGTATTTTTTCATTTATGAAGTGACAATCAATTTTAATGTGCTTTGTTGTCTCATGATTCACTGGATTGGCAGCAATTTGAATTGTTGATTTACTATAACTGAATATAGAAACTAGTAATTCTACTTTTAGTTCAAGTTCTTCCAATAAGCTAAGTAACCATGTTATTTCGGATAATGTAGAGATCGGGCTCCTATATTACGTTGAACTCCTTGAGATAGTAGTCTATTTTTGTACTTCCAAGATATTAAATAATCTCCTGGTTTGATAAGAAATCCAGTAACTGATCTTCTAGAATGAGGACATGCAACTCAATCAGCATCACAAAATGTTGTAACTTTCTGTATAGGATTGCTAGATGTGAGTATGCATTGACCTGGTTGATTCTTGATGTATCTAACTAACTATTCTAAGAGCAGCATTCTTATGTGATTGCTTTGGATGTTGTAAATACTGACTCAAAGTTTGCACACTAAAGGCTATGTCTGACCTTGTTACTGTCAGATACAAGAGCTTCCCAATTAATCTTTGATAAAGACCATAATTGATCATCTGGTAGTAACTGATCTCCTGCCTTATTTTCCTTGAGTATGCAATCATTATATTCTTTTATAGTGAGCTTAGCAGTAATATCTATAGGAGTAGAAATAAGCTTTGCAGTAGATAATCCATGTTCTGAAATTAACTCCAAGGTGTACTTTCTTTGATGCATCAATATCCCTTGTGTGGATCTTGTGAACTCAATCCCTAAAAAGTATCTAAATTCTCCTTAGTCCTTCATTTTGAACACCTGCTGTAGTGCTTGTTTTGTATCGTCAATCAGTGTTAGACTATCAGCATGTCATCAACATATACCAAGACAAATATTGTGTCATTCACTATCTTGTTGATGAATAAAGAGTGATCATGCTTGATTTGTCTTTACTTTAGGTTGATCATTGCCTCAGTTAGCTTTGCATTCCATTGCCTAGGTGCTTGCTTTAGGTCATATAAGGATTTTATGAGTCTGCACACTGGTCTAGACTTCCCCTAATTATGAAATTCTTGTGGAAAATCCATATAAATCTTATCATGGAGATCACCTTGAAGGAAAGCATTGTACACATCCATTCGATGGATGTGCCATTACTTAAAAGTTGCAATAGCTAGAATTGACCTAACTGTAACCATCTTAACTAAGGAGAAAAAATTTCCTGATAGTCAATGCCCTCTTGTTGGCTATAACGTTTTGCCACCAATCTTGCTTTGAACCTCTCAATTTTCCCAGAAGCTTTGTAGATCCACTTGCACCATATAGGCTTCTTGCCTTCTGGTAGTGAAACAATGTCTCATATGTGGTTTTGTTGAAGTGCTGTGATTTTAGCTTGCATGGCTTCTACCCACCTAGGATCATTGACAACTTTTGAATAGGTTTTAGGTTCTGAAACTGAAGAGAAAACATATAAGAATGCTTGATATTTAGAAGTAAGATGATCATAGAAAATATAATTAGAAATTGCATAAGGTGTATCCTGATGATGTAAGCTCAATGAGATGAAATCCTTCATCCATATAGGAGCCTTTTTGCTTCTCTTTGACTTTCTTGTATGTATGATATGGTGGCTTTGTTGTTGTTGTTGTTTGTGGTGGTTGAGATTGTTGTTGTGGTGTACGAATAGGCTATCTTTGGTACATGATCAATAGATTGTGTTGATGGTACTTCTTGAATAGACTCATTGACTTGAGTATGTGTCTGAGTTCCATCATGTTGTTGAAGTGTGTGTTGTACATGTGCATCAGAAACATCAATAATGGGATGCATGTGTATATCTTCATCGATTACAACGTAAACTCGGACTCTTTTGAAATATAGGTGGACTTGAATTGTGAGTTCTGAATGGAAATTCATTTTTTTCTGTACTTCAGAATGTCTCATTAGAACAGCAGGTCTAGCCCTAGATTGTAATTTATCTATTTGATGCACATTCTTTGCATAGCATAGACAACCTAGCACCCTAAGATGAATAAGAGATGGTTTTCTGTTATACAACTTTTCATATGGTAAATTATTAATCACAGATGAACGTAACCTGTTAATTATATATGTAGCAGCAAGAACAAAATGACCTTAGAACTTAATAGGAATGTTTGCCTGAAATCTGATTGCTCTTGTTATTTCTAGTGTATGTATGTGCTTCCTCTCAGCTACATCATTTTGTTGAGGGGAATATGCACAGCTTCTTTGATGTATAATGTCTAATTGCTTAAATAGTGTTGCACAAGTTTCATTTAAGAACTCAGTTTCATTCTTAGTTCTCCATATTTTTATTGTTTTATTGAACTAGTTTTTGACAAAACTTAGGAAATATTGAATGGCAACACATGTATCAGTTTTAAGCTTCAAAAGATATAACCAAGTCATCCTTGTAAAATCATCCACTATTTTTACATCCACTATTGTCAAGAAGTACTTTTGTCCATCTACAGTAGGGGTCTTATAGGGTACCCAAATATCCATATGAACTAGATCAAATGATTCAGAACTTTTATTATTGCTAACTGGAAAAGGAAATCTAACTTGCTTAGCACAAGGACTAATATCCACTTGACTACAAGATGTCAGATTCTCAGCTTCCTTAGTTGCTAAATTAACTTTATTAGATTTAGAACTAAACTTACGATTGAGCGAGATAAAGACCATCCTCAACTCTACCAATCTCCTTCACCCTTCCGGTTGAGAGATTCCGAAACACACAAAAGTCAAGAACAAAAGAATACACCACACCACATTTCTCTTATTGCTTTAGAAACAAACATTAGATTTTATTTAAACTGTGGTAAATGAAATACATTTTGAAGTGTGCTTCTGGGAGATATTGAACTAGCACCAGTGTGTGTAACTAGTGAAGTATCTCTATTAGGTAAATGTACTCATTTAGGAGTAGCAATTTTTGTGATAGAAGGCTTATCCAATATGTCAATATTGGACACCATGTGGTTGGTTGCCCCAGTATCTATGATCCATGGTTTTGGATTACCTGATGCTATGAGGGCAATACCCATACCTGATATGTCATCTGTACCTACTATATTTGCACTTGCTGGTGGACCATTTGTGACTTGTGCCTTGGTTCAGCATCTATAATATTTGATCATACTGCTCCTTTGAAAAGATGCATGCTCCTAGTTGGTTTGAACTTTGTGTTGAACGTCCACAATGTGGCCCTTCATAGTCCAATTTCTAAGCCTTTTGATACAAACCAGTTACATTAGCTGCTATCAAATCTTCACTTCCATTTGTCATAGTCTGATTATAATTTGCACTCCCATAAAACACATTTTGACTGTAGGAACCATTACCCTGCACTATATTCTGATTATATGTGTTCTCAGAATAGACATTATGTGCAGCAGGACCTGAACCACTTCCAAACTTCCTTTTTTGCTTAAAACTATGTGGATACCCTACCAGCTTATAACAATTTTCCCCTGGTATGTCCTTTTAGTTTACCATAATCACATTGTAGACTGAAATCTTTCTTGCCTTTATGATAATTGGTTTGATTATTCTAGTGGTAATTGGATTGACTCTGATAATTGGTTCTTGAGTATAAGGCTGTAGGATCATAACCATTTCCATGTGCTCGTCCCAACAACCCTGTAGAAGTTGAGGCCTGACTGACTGCCTTTTGGCTCTCATTACCCATAATCATGTTGTAAGCTTGATTAACAGTAGGTAGTGGACTCATAAGCAATATTTGACTCCTAGCTTGTATGTAGCAATCATTTAAGCCCAAAGAAACTGATACAATTTTTTTCTTAGAAGATAATCTTTAAACTCTCTAGACTTGTCACAATCACAACCAGATGGGGGAACAAGTGCTTCAAACTCATTTCAAATATCTTTGAGTTTAGTAAAAAAACAGAGTCACATAATTAGTACTTTGAGACAGAGTTGCAATTTCTTTATGTAATGCAAAAGTTCTTGAACCACTGATTTTATCAAATCTTTCTTTCAACTCTGCCCAGACAGACCAAGCACTAAAACCATATACTACCCCTCCAAGAAGACTACTAGAAATTGTATTCATTATCCAAGAAAGAACTACAACATTAGCTTGTTCCCATTGTGGCCAAAGTTCTTCCCTAAAACTCTCATTTTTTAAGGTTCCATCCACAAGACTTAGTTTGTTTCTTCCACGAAGTGCAATACACATGGATTTACTCCATAGAGAATAATTCTCACTACCAATCAATTGTAATGAAATGAGATAAATGACACTTACATCAACTGAAGACAGAGAGAGGGTGTCCTTTTTCAACATCAAAATTTTGATGTCCATTAGCTCTAGAAGTACCACAATTCATTGTGGTTGATGGCTTCGATGGAATTGATCCACCTGCCTCATGATTAGTTGTCATTGTGTAAGAATTGAATAGTCAAGAAACTCAGAAAAGAAGAAGCAAGAAGTATCAGAATCAGAAAGAAACTCTAAAAGAAAACTGCTTAGCAGCCTTTGAATCTTTGAATTGATTTGCGGAATTTTCAACTCAACTACTACATAATCGTAACTAGCATTAAAGATATAATTAAATGCTCTGATACCATGATGATTATCAGATCATTATGTATGATCTGTATGGAATATGCAGAAACAGTTAAGAGAAGAATGAAGAAGAAGGAAAAAGTTACTTGTGTATTAAACAATTATGAATCAGGTGTATTTGTTTACATTGTAGTATCAACTATATATAGATGTGTAGTTGATAGGTTTGTAGAGTTAACTAACTAGAAGATCTAATCTACTAACCATACATTGAGTAACTAACTGACTGAAATCTGGAATTAAGCTAATTACCAAGCTGCCACTGTGTAGCTAACTTAACTAATTGTTTAATCACTTTAACTACTTCGACTTAGGCTTCTTCCTTCAATAGCATCAAACAGGAAAACACCAAATCCTGCTAGACTAAGCTAATTTTTATCCATTCTTCCAAATAACTAGAAAAAGGTCAAATAGCATTATTTTTATTAGCTTGATTGATGGAGGAAAACCCGTTTCAAGAAACAGGTCGGGACAAACTAGATTCGAATATAGGCCAAAAAATGAGACAAAAGAGTCAACATGCATGTGTGATCCTATCGCTTCTGCTAATAGGTCGGGTATGTTGTTGTTGATAGGATCAAAGGACTGCACAATCTTACTTCAAATCCTAAATGAACCTATGTGACTATATAAGATCCTATGACAACCCACTTAGATCCTATCTCTTTTAACTCTATTAATGATTTGGATCAATCTTATGAATTTGCATGATCATATGATCCAAATATGATTTTGATAACAAGGCACCTCCTATTCATCCAAAATATAATAGGTGTGTCATCGTGTGACAGCAAATAACAATCTAAAACTAAGAAGCTTGCATACTTTATAGGTTGTTACATCCACATCAAACACTTGTTAACACAAACGAGATGCACGTTTACAAGCATTTGACAAAATTTCCAACTCTTTCAACTGTTTGATTGCACGTACAAAAGATAATACTCACATTACATTTTTTTCTTTAGTCTTGTACAGTATAAGAGACTAAGGTCAGCATAGCACTTTACAAAGTTTGAAGCATTAGTCCAAACAAAGCTTTGAAATATTTTGCTATCACGTCCTTTGCCATGATATATATTAATTTTTTTTCTTGGCATGACTTTGTTTATCAGATATGACATCCCTATTAACTTGAACCTTTGTTTGTATTCAGGTTTTTAGTTACTATTTAACTTATAGGTCAGGTCAGAGCTTGCTGCTTCAATCTAAGACATGTCATTAACTTTGCTATAGTACTCAGTTCAGCCTTGGACAACTGGTACATATATACACTAAATTCCAACTTCAGTTAAGAACAGTACTCATCATTAAGCTAGACATAAATGGTTAACTCAACAAGGCTAATATTCATTTCTATATCAGTCTTTAAACGCCCCCTCTAAAAATATTTGATATCTCCAGTTCTTTCATTTTAAAAGTTCCATTACATGTAAACAGCACACTAAGACTGTATTTACCAGTAAACAAGAAGGAAATCATTCTTTCTGATACTCAGCGGTCAGATTTTTTACTTTCATGCGGTCAAACAGAACAACAATAATTAACACTCTATGGTACGCAGTCTATTTCCTTTGGAAAAACGAATATATGTGCAAAGCAGATCTGCTGCCTCTAGCTACTGCATAGTTACTGATTGCACTATGATAGTTTCGCATTTCTCATCAAAGAGGATTTTTTCATTACTTCAACTAGTACCGATTGATGGGAGAGAGACTTCTCCCATATCTGCCAGTCAAGTTTACTCTGCCCCTCTAGCACCGCTTGCTGCCTCCGCTCGCGCATGATAGTAGCTTATTTTATGAAAATAGTAGTTTCAGAACCTGCATTGATCAATTTACACATGAATAAAGTTCCGTTTTCAAGTAGTACATCTACACTCAGTTATTAAAGTTTTTTTTTTCAGATTAATTCCAATTCAAATTGATGGTTCATTTGTTGCAGCCTGCAACTCTACGGAGTAATGCACCAATCCAATTTCACTATTGATCTAATACTTAGGGTGGGTTGGGTATGACGGAACAGAGGGAGTAAATACTTTTGGGGAAAGATCTGAATTTATTCTTGTACTATCGGAATTTGCTCAATTTTGTCCTTAGTTATATTTTGATTCATTAATTATTATTATTATTATTAGCAAATCATGTCGTATTGTTCTTGTCATTAATGAAGCTCCAGACTAAAATGAATAAACATCAGGTGTTTATATTTCTTCGAGTTTAAAATTTTAATTACCTCTCAAATTCTTATTATGACTTAAGAAATTACATTGGAGGCCAAGAGTAAGAATAAGACTTTTTTCCGTTTAAAAGTAATACTAGATCAAAAGCTTAATAGAAGATAAAATATTCAATTTTGAATAGTACATTAAAAAATGTTAACGTCTTTTCCCACTTTTTATATGTTTTTTTTAACAAAAAAATTACAATTGGTCAAATGAATTCAGAAACATCTTGATGTTCATAATTATCCAAATAAATTCTAAACTTCCAAAATTTTCTCTCAGCCCAATCACTTCCATACCCATCAAACTAATAACTAAGCAACATGTCCAACAAATTGTAAATAGTATTTAACTACTCCAATCCACCAATTGATGTTTTCTTCCCAATACTTAAATCTTTTGATCAGTTGTTTCATTTTCACTCTCCCAATTAGTCAGTTCCTCTAACATTATAAGTTCCTTTCAACTCGTTTTACCTACCTTCTTAATTAGATCTTTGGCATTTCTATATTTTCAATTTTTATTGAATATCAACATATTTACTTTTATATTGTTGATACAGGACCAATTGTTCAACGTGAAAATGAGGTTCAAGGCTAGCAAAGAAACCAGAATCAGTAGGTGCATTAAAGCACCAATTAGACGGCCAATCAGTAGGTGCTTTGTCAAATGGGCTGTTCTGCCGCTCCACAGTTATATTCTTGGCCCAACAGTACTGTCTATGGCTTATGACAATTGCAGCTTCCACAAGGACAACTCTTGGAAACATGATGGAGTCGGAGCTTCGCAATCAACAATATTAACGTGTACAAATATATTATACTCCATATATTGTGTAATATTTAGTGATGTATAATTATGGTAGTTATAAGATTCTTATTGTATTAGGATTCCACATTGTACACTATATATATTTGTATTAATCAGAAAGACTCCCCAAGGAGATTAATACAATTCTACATGGTATCAAGAGCCAACAATCCTTCCCGACCTAAGATCTAATTTCGGACGCCCATCCCTCTATTTTTCCGGCGTCGAACCGATCGTATACTGCTGGTATATATCTGATATACGCTGATATACAACGGCCCAACCCTCTAATTTCGCAACGTACTCGTATATTCCTAGTATACTGTCGATATACAACCCTCCCTCCTTCCCTATCTCTCTAACATGTCGTATACCCCTTCCTATACACGCCGATATACACTTTGTATACAGCTGATATACCATCTCTGCCACTGTATACTACCCATATACAACCTCCCTAAGTCGTTATACACCTCGTATATGGTCGTTTCTACCCCTCATATACGCTTCGTATACGTCCCAAACCACCCCCCTTATTGTTTTCTCTCTCCTATCCGATCTCCAGCAGCCGCCATGGTCGAAAACCACCACCGATATTGTTGTGGACAGAGGCGCAAGGGTGGCTGCAGGGGTCGAGCTGGGAACTAGGCTTCCAACATGGGCCCAGCAGCTCCCAGACACATCCCAGAAGCTGTGACCCAAGTTCCAGGAACAATGTAGCTCGCCCCAGACCAGCTGTTGGGCCACGGCCATCCGGTCCACCACCTTTCAGCCCAGTAATGGCCCAGAAGTCTAGGATCACGTCCGACGACCCACATAAGTCAGGCACAATTTCCTAGGGTCCACTTCTCTACTCCGAGCCTTCCCCAATCTAGTTTGGGCCAGGCTTTTAGCACATTGACTCCTCGGAAGCCCGATAATGCGTGGTATATGGATACGAGCGTCACGTCTCACCCCACCAACAATTCTGGTAATCTTTATCAAATGCGTAATTTAAATACTCTGCAATCTATTCTGGTTGGAAACGGTAATTGCATTCCAATTTAGAGATTTGGCCACAATCTAACCCCACCACCGCATCACCATTTCTCCCTAAATAACGTCCTCTATGCTCCAGACATTATCAAGAAACTAATCTCCATTAGAAAATTTACCACAAATAATTCTGTATCAATTAACTTTGACCTGTTTGGGTTTTCTATAACGGACCTACATACTGGGAAACTCCTTACCCGATGGAATAGTGAGGGGGACCTCTATCCTTTCCTATCCACTTCCGCTGCCAGTGTCACCCCTCCCACATCTCTAAATGCCCAAGTATATCCTCCCACCGCTTTAGCAATAATCTCTCCGTCAATCTGGCACAATAGACTTGGACTCCAGGAGCTCATGTTTTTAATTTTCTTTGGAACAATAATTTAATTCGTTGTCCTAGTGGAAAATCTGCCCAACCGTGTTTTCCTTGCCCTTTAGGCAAACACATTCGCCTCCCTTTTCAGTTTTCCTTAACTGTTACGTTTTCTCCGTTTGATATTGTTCATGCAGATTTATGGACATCTCATGTTATTAGTTCACTGGGTCATAAATTCTATCTTGTGTTATTAGATGACTTTTTTCACTTTCTCTGGATTTACCCTCTAAAACTCAAGTCTAAAGTTTTTACCAAGTTTATTAAGTTTCATAACTTTATCAAAACAGAATTTGAAAAACCCATCAAATCATTCCAATGTGATAATTAGACATGTCCATCGGGTCGGGGACCCGCCCGGCCCGACCCAACCCGAAAAAAACCCAGGGTCAGGGTCAGCTTATATCTGACCGTGAGCCACCTGACCCGAAAAAGCGGGGACCCGATCATATGTAAGGTCGGGCCAGGGTCAGAATTATTTACCCACTTTACCCGACCCCGACCCGTGTGTCTTTTTAATATAATTTAAATTATTTTTTATTTTATGAATATTTATTTTTTACATATATAGGTGAAGGGACAAACGAAGAAAAATCTAGTGATAATGATGACGATGATGATGATGTTGATGAATTATCGTGATGTTGGTTTGTACTTGCCTCTTGCCAGTTTTTTTTGGTCTAATTTTTAATGATTTCATGCTTTTGTTTGTTGTAATTTATAATTGCTGACAAATTATATCGGATAACAGATTAGGTAGAATTGCAGAAAAAATAGGATCAGGGTCGGGCTAGGGTCGGTCCAGGGTTGGAAAATTAAAAAATAAAATAGGGTCAAGCCGGGCCAGTCGGGCAAGCAGAAAAAAAAAGCCATTTGACCTGGCCCTGACCCGGTCCGACCCGAGCTTTGGACAGGTCCAGTGATAATGGCCGTGAATTTAATAATTCTGCATTTCGTAATTTTTGCACCAATAATGACATGATCTTCCGTTTCTCCTGTCCCCACACCTCACCCCAAAATGAAAAAGTCGAACGAATCATTCGTACTATTAACAACATGGTTCGTACCTTTCTTTTCCATACCTCTTTCCCCCATCGTTTTGGGTCTCTACAATCAAAATGGTACAATACATCCTTAATATTTTACCCACCAGTACTCTTCACAACAAAACCCCACAGAAATTATCTACTGTCGGATCCCTTTCTATGATCACCTTTGAATTTTCGGTTGTCTTTGCTATCCAAACCTTGCCTCCACCGTCCCTCATAAATTAGCACCCCGAACCACTCCGTATGTCTTCATAGATTTCCCGTCTAATCATAAGGGATATTTGTGCTATGACTTGTCCACTCGTCAAATTCACGTCTCTCATCCTGTTATGTTTGACGAGATAAGTTTTCCTTTCGCCAATATTTAAAAATTCCTAAACACGGACTACGTATTTCTAGACGAGTCCGACATCTCCCCCACTGTCCACCACCTACTCAGTCACCCAGTCACTGTACCATCGCTGCCACCTCCGGCAGCTACGACGCCCCATATCCTCCACCTTGGCCTGCCACTGCAGGCAGTCTCGCGGCCAACCACCTTGTCAGTCCAGTCGACGTCTCCGACACCACAACCATCCCGTCGGATGCCTCCCAACACCAACCCACCACTGCATCACCTACCCACCGACATCAGCACTCAGGTCACCTAATGTCACCACCAATCATGGTTGCTCCTCCAATCGACCAAACCGATAACCACTAAACCCCTCTACGATACCGAAATCTCTTCTTCAACCCTCCACCAACACCGGCACCGAAATTGATTGAAACCCATCCCCACAATATGACTAGACTCCCCTTCACCCACCACGACTCGGTCACCCAACACAATCTACCCAAACCCCTACCCTGTCCCTCCACCCCACTAGAACCCTCCTACAGCCAACACGGCCCAGATTCTGACCTAGACCCACCTACACGTCGATTCCCTACAGATACCCACCCCCACACTGACACAAACCCGCCACACTACCAGAATATAGAACCTGTCCCTACACACCGTATGGAAACTCGTGCCCAACGCAGGATTTTCAAACCTAAAGTCCAATTTAACATGTCCATACAAACAATATCCCTAATTCTCAAAAACCCAAAATTAGCCAAACTTGACCCCAATTGGAATGCAACCATGCATGAGGAATTTAATGCTTTAACAAAACAACACACTTGAGATTTGGTTCCTAGACCGTATGGGGTAAATGTGATCTGATGCATGTGATTTTTTCGTCACAAATACAGAGACAATGGTGATCTAGAGAGATATAAAGCAAGACTTGTGGCCAATGGCACTAATCAGCAGGAGGACATTGATTGTGGTGAGACATTTAGTCCGGTTGTTAAATCGGCTACCATTCGCATAGTTCTAAGTATTGTTATGGGCAAACATTGGCCGATTCATCAGCTTGATGTGAAAAAATGTGTTTCTACATGGGGATTTAAATAAAAAATTTACATGCACCAGCCACCTGGGTTTGTACATCCAGCAGCCCCTCAGTATGTATGCCGTCTTCGTAAGTCACTTTATGGTTTGAAACAGGCCTCTAGAGCATGATATGATCGCTTTGCACAGTACATTATGCAGTCTGTTTGTTTGCAGCAAGTGTGATAATTCTTTATTTATTTTTCATAGAGGTAGTAGCATTTCTTATTTGTTGTTATATATGGATGTCATAGTGCTTATTGCCTCCTCTTAGTTGTTGAAAAATGAGATCATTGCATTGCTTAAAACCGAATTTGCTATGACTGACTTGGGGAAGTTGAGTTATTTTTTGGGAATATTAGTGACTTGATCTGCACATACTATGTTTTTGTGTCAGCGCAAGTATGCAGAGGAGATAGTGTACAGGGCTAAAATGGTGAACTGCAAGATAATGTGCACTCTGGTTGACTCTAAATCAAAGCTAAGTGTTGTTAATGGTAATCCGGTGTCCGATCCCACTCTTTACAGGAATCTTGCAGGTGCATTACAATATCTAACTTTTACCAGGCCTGATATTGTGTATGTTGTTCAGCAAGTGTGTTTATTCATGCATGCCCCCAGGGAGCCTCATTTTACTACTCTGAAGCGTATCATTCGATACGTTAAGGGCACACTTGATTATAGATTGCATCTATAACCCTCAACACCAACTAGGTTGTTATCATTTACGGATGCTGATTGGGCAAGCTATCCGGACACGCGACGTTCCACCTCCGGCTATTGTGTGTTCTTGGGGGATAATCTCATTTCTTGGTCTACCAAGAGGTAAGCCACCTTACCCCGTTCGAGTGTAGAAGCAGAGTATAGAGGCATTGCAAATGTTGTTGCTGAGATCTGTTGGCTCCGAAACCTTCTTTTGGAGCTTCAGTGTCCCTTGCGTAAGGCGTCTTTGGTTTACTGTGATAACATATCTGCCATATATTTATCTCATAATCCGGTTCAACATCAGCGAACCAAGCACATTGAGATAGATGTACACTTTGTTCGTGAGAAGGTTGCTCTCGGTCATGTTAAGGTGTTGCATATGCCTTCTTCATATCAGTATGTGGATATCTTCACGAAAGGTCTTCCTAGATAGCTATTCCTCGACTTCAGATCCAGTCTTAGCGTCCAGCCTCCTCCCGCTCCGACTGAGGGAGTGTATTAACGTGTACAAATATATTATACTCCATGTATTGTGTAATATTTAGTGATTATAATTATGGTAGTTATAGGATCCTTATTGTATTAGGATTCCACATTGTACACTATATATATTTGTATTAATGAGAAAGACTCCCCAAAAGAGATTAATACAATTTTACAAACAATCCTCCTCTTCTAAAAGTAGGGTGCGTGTGGAAGAATTTCAGTAATTGTTGAAATCCTTAAGTGTCAAGTATACTATCCTTAAAAACATATCGTAATAAATGACATGTTCTTCAAAATTCGAAAACTCTTCTAGCATAAATATAAACTAAGTGAAGAAATAACAAATTTATAAGATTTTAAAAAATCGGTACTATGTTTTTCAAAGAAGTAAGGGTCTAACTTTATAAAGTTTATAGTGTGATAGATTCCCTGCCCTTCTTCTAAAACTACTCTGTCCCTTGATGGGGTTGTGCGAGTGGAGGCATGACTTTGGTCCAGGGGACTAAAAAAAATTAAACGTCTAATGTTGTTAGTGGGATTAAACCTGTTTTTTTTTTTTTTTTTTTTAGAATCTGAAATTAATCACTTAGCTAAGCTTTTGCCTTATGTCAAGAGACAATTTGTTCACCCAAAACATTCATATAAATATTGGTGTAATTATTTTGTTTAAGTATGATATTAATATGCGAAGTTGTAACTAAAGCAAGTATTATTTTCAATAAGATTTGAAAAGGCAGCAAAATCTTTGTTATCATTTTCAATCTGAAACGATTGTTGAGGAGGGAAAACAGTACGAGCAACTTCCCCGCTAGAAAGTTTGTATTCTCTTTCTAGAACAGAGATTTAATCTCCCACATATTTGACTATAAACCAAGGAACAAAAGATATGACTTTGTTAGCTCGAGAAATATCTTTATAAAATTCCTCTTGCAGCGCTATATGCTCTCTGTTATCAAAAGTATCAAAACACCATTTTTAAAAGGTTCACATCTGGGTTTATAAAAGTCTTTACCGATTTTTTCTCGTGCGGGTGATCCCCGCCTAAAATTAATTTTTGGACTTTGATCCATTAAATACTTGTATAACCCATGTCCGACTCAATTATTTTTGGGTCCTCATTAACACCTCTAGCAATATTATCATTACCAATTATAATTCTATCGACTCTATTACTATTGGTATTATCAGACATATGAGGATGTATAAAATCCTGAATACGAGAAGTAAAAGCTCGTGAAGGAGACTTAACAATATAATCAGTTGGTGAAATATAAGAACGATTTGAAACATCAGATCTAGTAGATCTGGAACCCAAATCATTCGTCAAGTAGATTGGTTTAGAAAACTTCAACTTGACCGTCCCATCAGAGGTTTGTTCAATATGAGTAATGTCAGTATTACAATTACTCTTGGGAGGTGCAGCTCCCTCTATGACCCATTCCGTGGGAAAATAAATTTCATCCCATTTAATAGGTCTTCTGGTGGTAATTTTTGATTTACCAAAATTAGTTTCTATTAAAATAGTTTCGTTTTTAAAATCCATGATTTTACACATTGGATTCATAGTGTATAAAGGTTTGAAATAGATTCTATAACAAATGCATATAACTTCAGTTCCAGACATGTAATCATAACCATGCAACTTAATGCTTAATATTAAAGCATTCAATGAATTTTCATCTTGCAAAGATACATGTAGGTTAGGATAAGCATTAAAATAAACAGGGCCATATGCCAAACTGGTCTGTACTGTCCCTATAAGGGATTTTTTCCAGTTCTGGTTTCTGCCATCCCTTAGAGCCGCTATAAAGCTTTCTGGTAAGCCTCTTAAAGTAAGTGGCTTAAAGGAAACTTGTACTAACTCAATATGCATAAATCGATGGGTTTCCTTATAAGGGGCAATAACACTGTCATTCAATAATTTAAAAGTAGTATGATCGCTATCTACAATGATAGTTTCTTTAGTAGTTTTGACTACTTGTTTGAATCCTAATCTTTCGAAAGTACCCATCTGGTATATCAACTTGGGTTGAATTTTTGGAATAGTCCACTTTTTAAGTATATCCAAGTGTTGTGGTATATCATATTCCTCTTTTTTAATGTTTTTAACAGTATTCTTGTTTTTGATGATATTCATCATTTAAGAAAGAGTGTTGAACTTGTTACCTATTACTTGTACACATTGCCCTGATACCAAAACAAGTGGAAGTGATCATAGAGAGGTACCAACATAGGTATTACTTACGGGTTGACAGGCCTGGTAGGGCCGTCTTTACTCAGAATAAATCCAAAAAGCACCCTAACGCTACCATGGCTCGGCGGGCTAAAACAGGATTATCCGTATGAGTTTCAAACATTCCCCCTGGGATGTCCTCTGCCCAACCTTAGTACATTCTCACATGAATCATTAGCTATATTATAACATTAGTACCATGATTCCAAGTAGTCTAGTGTAACATGAGTTCAACACAAGGGAATTAGTCGATCATAAGCTAATCCAAAATATATAATAAAAATAAAATTAAAATACAAAAATTTAAATTACCTAAGATGAAGAGGTTATGCTCAGTACATGAGGATGTAAAGCAAAACTTATGCTTTTATTGTAGAGAGTTTTTACAAAGAGAAGAGAGAGTAGTTGGCCAAAGCCTGAACTTCTGGGTCCTTTTATAATGGATCCTTACAAATAAAGTCGCCTAATATGTGGCCGACAAACTTAAAAGAAAAAAGTAGCCTAACAAGTGGCCGCCAAACGTAAAAGATAAAAAGTAATAAAGTAGAATCGGCCAAAACTTATGGGCCCTACGAAAGTACAATAATTCATCTACTTTATTAAAGTAGATTCCATATGTTCGGTGACTTTTATGATGGGTCCACCGACTGCTTTCATGTGCACTTT
Organism: Anisodus tanguticus; assembly: GCA_034509755.1. NCBI lineage: Eukaryota > Viridiplantae > Streptophyta > Magnoliopsida > Solanales > Solanaceae > Anisodus > Anisodus tanguticus. The sequence continues at coordinate 21,023,471 of CM067545.1, forward strand.
TTCTTTCCCTTTGTCTTTTCCTGTGTTGGAGGATGCCTCCATCTTATTTTGAAACTTCGAAACATACTCTTGGATGTCAAAGTCTGCATCATAAGGGTCTTGGGAGTCATGAATATCTTCCTCCTCTGTATGAATGGATGCCATAGAAGTATCTGAGGGGAATTCCTCATTAAGATTTTTTATTAAATCCTTTTTTACTTCTGCCATATAAGATGCTATATTGCCGAGATTATCTGATCTATGAGTTCCTGTCCATTCAAAACACCTTATTTGGTCTTTTGTAATAACTTTTTCCAGAACCTTATATAATAGGTTCGTTGTAGACAAGGAATTTGTTTTGGGGTATAACCCACTTCTACTGACCATCTCATGATCCATGGAATGGAAATTCGATGAAGAAATGCATATTAGCAATGCCATTTATAATTGTATTATGATTTTCTAATTCTATGATCCTAGGAGAAACATCAATCCATTCGGTATATAAACCTTTGAATGTTTGTGCCAAGATATTAACAGATGAACCATATTTTATCCACCAATGCCAAAACCAATTAGGTATGTTCTGTTTATAAACATGATAATATATTTTTATAAACCACGAATGCTTTTTGTTTGGGTTTTCATATAAAATTTTTTTATAAAAACAATCTATATAATCCCAATAATTAAACTTTACCTGAATTCTTTGTTCAGGATGGAAATATTCCCGTTCTTTTAAAGTGCTAAATCCCTAGTCTTCTGGAGTAAAGATCTTTTTTATAATGATTTTGGAGAAGTTATAAACTTTCTTAGTATGCATAGGGAAATAGTGTTGGATTTCAGCTGATCCCGTGGTTGAGAGTATGGTCTCATAATGCATTCTTGATTTATAAGTCAAGATGGGATATGACCCAGTTTCGAAATACCTTTCCATGAGCTTCCATGGCTCATCTTTCCATTGTGAGATCTTTATAATCGAGAAGAAGTATGACATCTTTCTTCTCATATTTTTCATAACCCTCATTATTATCTTGCTCTTCATGAGAAACTTCTGCATATGACGGTTGTGGACTATCATTATCATTTTTTTCTTTGGATTTGATGAAATCCATGAACTGTTGGTATAATGGACTTTCTTTATCAATGGCTGAAGTCCCTGTTTGTGCTATATGTTTTTTGTTTCCCTGCTGGATAATAGTATTACCTCGTCTAGTGCCTCTACCTCTTCCATTGCGTCCTCTATAATTGGGATCGCCGCCTTGCCAATTAGGCCTCATCATCCTGTATGACAAAATCATTAATTTATGAACTTAAATATTCTCCGGTCAAGAAATCAGGCAGACTATTATCTGTCCCTTTTTTTTATAATGGATCTCAAAATCAAATGGTGTCAGTAAAGCTTGCCATCTTGCAAACATCTGTTTAGAAACATCATGTTTGCAGTCTTTATTAAACATAAATTTAGCCGATTGACAATCAATATTTATAATAAACTTCTAATTGTATAAGTCTCCTTGAAATTTTAAAACACTTTTTACAATTGCTAGAATTTCTTTTGCAACTGTAGAATAATTTTTCTGGCTGGGATTCCATTTGCCAGAGTAGAATTGTATTAAATACTCCTGTTTATCAACTGGAGAGTGTTGCTTCAGTATACCCCCATATCCGATTTCTGAGGCATCTGTTTCTATAATTTTTGGCCAAGTAGGATTGGCTAAGGTGAGACAAGGAAGGTTATGAACCTTAACCTTAATTCTCTTAACAGCTTGAGTATGATTATTTGTCCAGGGTATAGGAACTTTTTTCAGCCTTTCATATAAGATGGTTGTATCTCTTGCCAAATCCTTTATAAAAGGACTGATATAATTAGATCGCCCAAAAATCTCTCGGAGTTGGGTCTTATCGGTTATAATATCCGGAATTTTGTAGCGAATTCAATGCTTCTATTAATAGGAATGATTTTCCCTTTTTTGATGTTATGACCCAAAAATCTTATTGTAGTTTGAAAAAGGGCCATTTTAGCTTTTGATATGACTAGACCATTATGTATAATGATTTTCTTAAATAAATCAAGATGCTTGAAATGAGTTTCAATATTATTAGAAAATACTAAAATATCATCTATATAAACGATGATGAAATTGCTATAAGGCATAAAGATATCATTCATAATATTTTGAAATTCAGAAGGGGCATTTTTTAATCCGAATGGTATCACATTCCACTCATATTGTCCCATAGGAACATTAAAAGCAGTTTTGTATCTATCTGCTTCCTTAATCTGAATCTGCCAGTATCCAGATTTTAAATCGAATATAGAAAATATAATAACGCTATTAAGTAAATATTTTTTGTTAGGGATAGGATACCTAATCCACTTCAGAGCTTTATTAAGAGGTTTATAATTAATAACAAGTCGAGGAACTTCCCTTTCCTGCTCAGCATGTTTATTGACATAAAAGGTCGTACAAGACCATGGGGATTTTGAGGGTTTTATCAAACCTTTCTGTAATAAAGAAGTAATCTCTTTTTTGCATAATTCCAGATATTCGGAATTCATCTGGCAAGGCCTAGCTTTTGTAGGGATATTACCCTATTTGAAATCATCCTCATAGGGGAGGGAGACAATATGCTTTTTTCTATTCCAAAAAAGTATTGGGAAGGTCACTCCAAACCTGTATTGAAAACTAATTTTGTATAAGATCAATTTTTTGTCGTAGCTTGGGATTTCCCAATAGTTCTTCAATATTGTAAATATAAATCTCTTGTTTTAAGAAACTGATTTATTGGTGTTTATGAACCAAACGATGTTTGAGCTCATTTAACACCCTTGAGGTTCAGTTATAAACTGGAAAGTAATGGATTTTCCGTTAAAGGTTCTTATGATACCTTCTTTTCTTTTCTTTTTTTTATCAATTTTAGTAATTGGAAAAAGCTTTTGTATAAAAGGTGTGCCTAAAATAATTTGGCTAGAAATATCTTTTACCAAAATAAAACTTTCTGCTATACAAGTTTTATTATTGCAAATATAAGCTTTTGGTAATTTAAAAGTAATTTGTAATTTCTGCCCATTAACAGATCGAACACTATGAGTGGTTTTATGAAAATAAGTAAAAGGAATAAGACCTTCCTGTATGCAATTCACATCTGCCCCGCTATCAACAAGAGCAGTGAAATCTTTTTTGAAATTATAATCAATCAAAAGACTAATCTTTATATAAAACTTTTGAGAAGTGATTAATTCCAGGGTTTGTAAAAAGTTTCATGTTTCATCAGTGGCACTCGTTATCAGAAGATTATCTAAGTCGGAGATATCATCCACTGTTGCTGAATCTATGATCTTTTCTTTTCCTTTACCTTCAATATTGGTAATTCGGGCATCGAGTATATCATTACTCTTCTTTAATGCCAATATCTCTTGCTTGAGATTATTAATCTCTTTTTCTAAATCTCTGGGAGTACTAGTAATACCTTGTCTCTCCCTCATTTGTTTCTTTAATTCTGACATAGTATAAGCACTTGATCATTTCAGAGTTTTCCTTCCTTATGAAGGTTCTGGAGCATCCTGAAGCTGATCTATAATCTGTGATCTCATAATTGGATCTTTGATTAATTTTAACAATTCCACAAGGTTATCACCTTTGAGAACATTAATGTTCATGTCCTGAAATTGAGCAAAAATATTATAGAACTCATCGTCTTCCTTATTCTGTTTGCTAGAACAAGGCTGTCCTATTTGACATGGTAGGCATTATTCTTCTGAAGGAATATAATCTTCTTTGTTAAGAACTCAAATTTCCTCATCTGATGAGGAATCCTTTGCTTCATTAGTTTCGAAATCTGAGTCCTCTGGTTCCGAGTTGAGCAATAGCTTGGATAATGATTCCTTTAGATCATCTCCAATGTTAAGGGCTTTAATTTTTTCCTTAACTCTGCAATCCTTATAATAGTGGCATGTCCTGCCACATTTCCAACACGCTTTGGGGTTCTTAGAATTTATAAAATTCTTGCGAGTTTTAAACTCTTTCTTTCTTCTCACCTTTTTATCCAGGTGTTTTGTCTTCCATTTTTGGAAGCTTTCCTAGTTCTTAGCTTTTCGTCTATGAGACACCTTGGCTTTGGGTATATCCATACTAAATTGACCACAGAACTCTCAATTGTTGTCTTTCATTGAGGTTCTGACTTTTTATCTGCTGGTTCAGCTTGATCTCATTACATAAAGCTAACCCTTCTTGTATGCAGGTGCCTATTAGACTACCATAGGTATAAATATCACAATTGATTGTAATTTCCCCTTTTCTAAGAGATTTTCTAACTCTTTCCGCAAAAAGGGCCGGGTAATCCATCTATAAATTTGGACTTCCAAAGTGAGAACTATTACACTCGGTAGTTCCATGACCCCGCTAAGGAAAACATCCTTATATCACCTAAATGAGGTGAGGTTTTTGCATCTTAAGTTCTGGAGTAAGGTTCTGATATTTTCAGAATCATCTGACCATCTTCCAGTAAAGTGCTCTATAATATTAATTCCTAAGGTATAAATCGTATTATGTGCCTTGTTCTACCACTTCGGTTTTTATAAAATTTCCAATAATACTATTACACTTTGTTCTTGGGTTAAATAATGATCCCACCAACCTTTCAACCGGCTGAATTCGATATGATTATTTATGCAACGCTTTACGTGTTACCGTTAGCTTTGCGTAGATAGTGCTATACATGAGCATTCTATGAACCCGTATAAATTTGTCTTTCGTATAACCATTTATGTTCCATTCATAGATACTCTTCCCACTATAGCTATTGTTATCAACAATCTCTTGTTCCTCAAACAAAACATCTTGAAGAGTGGGCCTAGGATAGTAGTACATCCTTTGTACTTGGTTTCCTTGCGTATATATATATATATATATATATATATATATATATATATATATATATATATATATATATAAAATACAAAATATAATTTTCAATAAAAAAGATTCTGATGAATTCCCTCACTTCTACCTATATCCGCTCACTCATGCCACCACCATATTAAAACATAGGATACACTCAAAAGAACAAAGCGCCAGTAATGTCCATTCATGCAACTGCGTGCACAATCACAAGAAAAAAATGTTGGTGAATATACCACAAATAATAATAAATTACAGTAGAAAAGTAATATGAATAAAATAAGGAAAAATAAATAAATGATTCTTCACCGGTCTAGCAGTAACACTCTTGACTTATCCCCTCCTGGATACAACAACCCAACGTGTGACTCAAACAACTCCGAACTAGTTAAAGAGTCCAAAGCTCCACCATAAGAACACATTTATTCAACATAAAATTATTCTCTTTTGTAATAACTAAGTTGGGGACTTAAAATATTTTCTTTCTCTCAACTCTCTTTTTACACTACTCTTAACCTCACTATACACCATCATATTTTCCACACCTTTCATACACTATGATATTTTTCATATCAACTCATGGAAGAAACACCTCTATATATAGGTGTAGAATTCATCCATATAGTAACTATAGAGTGTTTTGGATAATTAAGTGTGGAAGAACATGGACATATGGTTAATTAGAGTAATAACCACATTCTACATTATGGAGTAGTGGGAGGGTGAGAGTTATGACTATCTTCTAGCTTTTATGCCACTAACAAATAAGAGAGATAAATAATTTGTTTTTATAATAAAATATACTCCAACAATCCTCACTCATTTTAATGTTAAAATAAGAGAGTTCACCAATTTAGTTGAAGGGAGACTATTATGCATAATGAAGGTATATTCTGCATTGAACCTCCACTTAGTAAAACAATAATATTTACTCCAAAGTCAGTAGTGTGCTCCGCATTGAACTATGATCGCTTAGGGAAGATAAAATATCACCGCTTGCACATAATAATCAAGGTGTTGACATTAGCTTTAATAGTCAGCACATTATGACCATCTTCTAGCTTTTATGGCCACTAACAAATATGAGAGATAAATAATTTATTTTTATAATAACATATATTCCAACAATTCCCATTCATTTCAATATTAAAATAAAAGAGTTCACCAATTTAGTTGAAGGGAGACTATTATGCATAATGAAGGTGTGCTCTGCATTGAACCTCCATTTAGTAAAACAATGATCTTTACTCCAAAGTCAGTAGTGTGCTCCGAATTGAACTATGACTGCTTAGGGGAGCTAAAGCATCACTACTTACACAAAATAATCAAGGTGTTACATAAGCTTTAAATGCCAGCACATTACGACCTTGTGCTACCCTGATTTTCATGAGTGCTTTTGAGAACGAGCCCAATTCTCATAGGAAGAGGTCTGTCTATACCTCAACACTCACATATGTGAAATTTTGTCAAGGGTGCTCCTGTAACATTAACACCCCACTCATTCAAGCTAAAGACTTTCATTAAGAGTTCTTAGACTCAGCCTTCACAAATCGTTACCGAAAATGCACTCACACCATAGGGATGCATTTCACCACAAGTCATGATTCATTTTCTCCATCGAACCTGGTTATAGGATCTCTATTTCCCATGTTAGGCTTCCTCATATATGACTCGGGTATTTTTGGGCTTCAATTCCATGCCCCTCAATGTGCTCCAGACACTTTCTCTTGCAAAGACTGTTGTCTATAAATCTACAAGATTATCACAAATTTTAACACAATCAATATCTATGGTATATCACTTTTCACAAATGATCTCACAAATAGAGGCAAGTATTTCCATCTGTATAAAAAAACTTCAAGTATAGCAGGATATTATTTTATAAAACAAGTCATAATTTTTCGTATCAAGCATGAATACATGGTTTGCTTGTACCTGCTAAGTACTTTTACTTCATACATAATATAAGGTCATATGCACTCAGTCACATCTAGCATACTCTTCCTTTTTTATCACACCATTTTCACATATATGAATTAAAAGGAGTTGCAAGACGCGTACAATCAATAAATTGTACTGCACAATTTTTTCAACATAAAGAGACTGGTCAAGAAAAATTCATCACATCTTTTAGGAAATTTTTATTTCAAGAATGAAAATTTATCTCACCCAAATAATTCAAGTCACAGTGGCTACTCAACATATTTTATTCTTTTTTTTTATCACTTCTTTGATAATACTCATGTTAGAACCAAAATCATCAAATCATATGCGGACAATAACATGTGAATTATTTCAATATTAATATACACTTATAACACTTCATTTTAAAAAAAATCTTAAAGATACAGAAATCACATTTTTCATGATGAATATTTTTCTCAATTCACCAACTCTCACTATTTTGAGAATTTAACAAATTTATACTCATGAATATATATCACACATTAATAAAAACGTTTTACGTAAAAAATAATTTTACCTTATCATATCATTAGAGGAAAAACAGAAATTACTTTACCTTTTCATTTCTTAAAGAGAGAGCTATTAAAACAAAGATGCATGATAAAATCTCCCACCTTAATGTCCGCGAAGTTTTCAAGTGCAAGCAAAATGAATCTCCTTAAAATTATTGGTGAATATACTGTTGGAAATTTACTAATGTGGAATTAAGTATATCCCATTATTTATGACTCAAACAATTGGGGCCCCGTACGTCGGAAATGCCGTTTTCACACACGTGCACACGTAGTGCCGAGTATCGCAAATTTCATTAGTGAAAGAGATATTGGTACATATGTAATACATTTGAGACATAGAATGATGGACGGTTATTGGCCAAATGACAAAGTATTCCACGTTGGTAAACGAAGGAAGAAGTGTAAGATGAAACGAGTCGAAAATCGTCGGGGAGCCGTGAAGGGCAGCGACGCAACACTGTCGGAGCCGCGGCGCCTCCCAGGCAACGCCGCGTCACTAATTGGGTGGCCAGTCACTGGAGCTGCAATGCTAATTCACAGAGCCGCGGCACTTCGGAGGCAGAATGCTGCGACGGGAAGTTGGAAAGTTCTGACCTTTGGGCTAGTTTTGGAGCATTGAATCTCCATTATTTGGCACATGAATTCAGCCATTATTTGGCTGAATGTAACCCTTCAATAAGTATCATTACATTGGCTATTGAAGGCCATTAGTTGGCTAGTTGAGGGTCATCTCCTTACACTATAAATTGAGGCCTTTGGCTCAATTGTTGTACACTACACTTAGAAATATTTACAGAATTTTCTAACATCTTCTTCTTCCTCTCTAGCAAGGTTACTACACTCAAAGTTCTTCAAGAGTAACACTTGAGTTTCCTTTGCTCAATTGTTAAGTTGCTATTGTATCTTGGGAGACTATTGCTCGACAACGTAAAAGGAGATATACGGGGCAATCTTATCTTAAAGACAAAGTGACATCACTCGACTCAGCAAATCACACAAGGAGTTTGTTTCATTCTTGATTTCTGGTTTTGTTGTAATCTTTAGTTTATCTTTTCTATCAATTGTAATATTTACTTACTTCCCGTTCCCGGCAATTGTTGTATCCCACAATTTTAAGATAAGATTGTTGTAAGTACTTAGAAAGATGACTGGAAGAGATCAACTCACTTCTGATTCTGTTGTTGTTGCTACTCAAGGCAACCCCTCTGTCTTCCCCACTGCTGCTCAAGGCACACCTAATGCCTTCACTACTGCTCAAGGCCCATCCAACGCCTTTCCTGCTGCTCAAGGGAACGTTACAGTTCCTCCACCCACTGGATTCCACCATGAACGCCCAGAAAAGTTCATGGGCTCAAACTTCAAGATATGACAGCAGAAGATGTTATTGTATCTGACTGTTATGAGAATGGCTCGTTTCCTAACAGAAGATCATCCACAAGCTGGAGATGAAATGGACCCTTAGCCTACTGAAACGGCTGAAGGGGGCAAGGTATCCATGTCATTAATGGCATGAAGATGGTTCTTGATGCATGAAGTCATAGTGATTTCATGTGTAAGAACTATATTTTAAACTACCTGTCAGACCCACTCTACACGGTGTATTCCACGGTAGGCACCGCCAAAGAGTTATGGGAGAAGCTGCAGAAGAAGTACAACGCACAAGATGCTGGTACAAAGAAATTCATCGTTGGGAAATTCCTGAAATTTCAAATGGTGGATAGTAAAACAGTGATGTCCCAAGTCCAGAAATTCCAAATGATTCTACATCACCTGGATTTGGAAGGTATGAAATCAAATGAGCAGTTTTTGGTTGCATCACTGATTGAAAAGTTACCTCCCTCGTGGAATGAGTTTATGAGTTACTTAAAACTCAAGACAAAGGAGATGACATTTGAAGAACTTATTATCAAACTCTAGATTCAGGAAGATAATAAGAAGGCATTGCCTAGGGGAAAGCAACCCGCTGAGGCAAAGGCAAATCTGGCTGAGGCCAAAGGGAACCCAAGCAAGAAGCGCAAGTTCCAGAAAGATGGCAAGACCCAAGCGGCGGAGAAATTCAAAGGAAACTGTCACCACTGTGGAAAACCTGGTCACATGATCAAGGACTGCCGCAAGCTCAAGACTGAGCAACAAGAGAAGGCCAAGTCAAAAGGCAAGGCGCAGGCTAACGTCGTCAAAGACAGGCTTCTAGACGACATGAGTGAGGAGTTCTCGGCAGTGGTGCTTAAAGCAAACCTTGTTGAGAATCCCATGCAATGGTGGATGGACACGGGTGCTACCAGACACATCTGTTCTAATAGAGATGCCTTCTCCACTTATTCACCAGTTACTAACAAGAAGTTGTTAATGGATAACAACGCTTCCTCTGACGTGCTAGGGGTAGGAAATGTAGTCGTGAAGATGACTTTTGGAAAGGAGCTCACTCTGAAGGAGGTGATACGTGTTCCTGAGATTAAGAAAAATTTAATTTCAAGTCAATTATTGATTAATGCTGGTTTTAGGCTAGTATTTGAGTCCAATAAGTTTGTAATCACCAAGAATGGAACCTTTGTGGGAAGAGGCTTCGTCTGTGAAGGCCTCTTCAAAGTTAACACCATGTCTGTAATACGTGCAAGCAATAATATTGAAGCTTCTTCTTACTCGCTTAAGTTATCTAATTTATGGCATCATAGATTAGGACATGTTAACTACAAGTCCGTCCAAAGGTTGGTTAAGTTGGAGTTGTTGCCGTCTATCAACATAAGTGTGAGGTGTGCGTAGAGGCAAAACACACAAAACTTCCTTTTCGGTCCGTCGAAAGGAATACCGCTCCTCTAGAACTTATTCACACAAATATATGTGATTTGAAGTTTGCAAAAACTAGGGGAGGGAACAAGTACTTTGCGACATTCATTGATGATAGCACAAGGTATTGTTACATTTACTTGTTGAAAAGTTAAGATGAAGCCTTTGAAGCGTTCCGACGTTACAAAGCAGAAGTTGAGAACCAATTAAGCATGCGGATTAAATCCATTCGTAGTGATAGAGGGGGAGAATACGTAGCGCCATTTGAGAAATATTGTGTCCAATCATTAAAGTTGTGGTTTGGGTGAAGGACAAGAATCATTCTTTTTCCAATGGCACGATTATATCATATCAAAAGTTTACCAAAGAATAAAATTATTCAATTTTGAATCATAGATGGAAAATTAGACCATTTTTTCCCTTGTATATAATTACTAAATAAAATTGATTGGTCAAACTAATTCACAATAACACTTTATTTGTTATTTGTTTGGTCAAATAACAAACCTGACCAATCAATTACTAAATAAAATTGATTGGTCAAACTAATTCTTGTCATCCAAATCAGCCAATCACCTCCATACCCCTTTTTTATGATGATGTGTCACCATCAAATTAATTATGCAACATGCATCTTTCATGAGAATCTGTTCCAACAAATTACTGACAAATAATGTATATAAGTACTCCAAATCACCAATCACCAATTGATGTTCTCCTCCCAAATCCCAATACTTCAAATCTTTTGATCAGTTGCTCCATTTCCTTTACTCTCCCAAGTTAGTTCGTCTTACATTATACTGTAGTACCTTTCAACTCGTCTTTACCTTCCTTCTTAAATCTTTGACATTTCAATATATATTTCCAATTTTCAATTCAATAGAACATTTAGTAGGTGTTAGACACGAATTTACTGAAATTTGAAACAAAAAAAAAAGTAGTACCATTTGAAGTTAAATTGAATATTAGCATATGGAAGTTATTGAAGGGCCCTTTTTAAATAACAAAAGAATTAATTGACTCAAAAAATTTTAAAGAAGAATAAATGGGTTTATATAAAAAAGAAACCGGCCACTAGTTAGAAAGCTTCAATAAGGTATTGAGAGGGCTATCACAGTCAAGTGCGAATTTCTTACCCGAATTTGTAAACTATCCGACCAACTAGGGTATTGGTCATGGACTAAAAGATATTTTAGAAGCTCATAAAGGGCCATTTACAGGTCAGGGCCATAAAAGCCTATATGAGATCCTAGCAGCATCATGACATGCTCAATTATGTTGTTATTCAAAAGATCGAAATTGTGTTTGAACATACATTTTACTTGAAAAAGTGTTGTGAGGCAAAAATATTGTAGCATTCTAAATTTTTATTACTGTGTTGTTCATACAGGGACCAAGTGTTCAACGTGAAAATGAGGTTAAAGGCTGGCAAAGAAAGCAGAATAAAGAGATGCATTAAAGCACCAATTAGACTTCTTATTAAGGTCAGAGATTTTTACATCAGAGCTCATGAGGACTACTCTTGAAAATATGGTTGAATCGGATCATCTCAATCAACAACCCGCCTCTGCTAAAAGTAGGGTGCGTGTTGTTCCTCTTGAAGAATTACCTTAATTGGTGAAACTTGAAAGTGATGTGTGAAGGATATTGTCCTTAGAAATGAATAGAAGAAATTTTGTCTATTAAAATAATCTATTAGAATGCACAATTGAGATTTGAACTTATAATTTAAAATAAATTGTGAACCGCCCTTTCCTTATATCAAAGAAAATCAATGGAAGTCCTTGGCTCTACATAGCGCCCCTACCACCAGAAGGTGAATATACTTTATCAATACTCCACTCTCCGTCCAATTTATGTGACACCTCTCAAATTTTGATATTCAAACTAGTTTTTCTTTGAAAGTATGGATGCACCATATATATGTAATGGATGTATGCAGAGATGCACTTAAATAAAATTTTGTTTTTTTGCTTGATTCTCGTTTCTCATCAAGAAGAAAGATTCTCTAGCTCTTTTTTTAAAATCAACTGCCCCCGAGGGAGGTTGAAAGAGAATAATTCTTTAATTATTTTCATTAATATCCATAATTTATATATATGATATACAATATTTAATTATGGAAATTAAATCTATTTTTTCCTAATACAAGACTACTACCATAATTACACATGTACAAGAATTCTAATAATATGGTAAGAGAATATATGTGTATACGATACCAATTTACATGACACATAAATACATATATTCTATCACACCCCCGCAGTCATAGCAGGCGGTTGTCGTACGCTGAGACTGTTCCTAAAATCTTCAAACTGAACCAAGGGAAGACCCTTAGTAAAGATGTCAACAATTTGGTACAGTGAAGGGACATGCAATACACGTACTTGTCCACGAGCTACCTTTCGCGAACAAAGTGAATATTCATCTCGATATGTTTAGTGTGCTGATGTTGGACAGGATTCCCAAAGAGATATACCGCACTAACATTATCGCAGTAGACCAAGGTAGCTTTCTGAATAGGAAAGTGAAGCTCTAATAAGAGATTACACAACCAACAGGACTTAGACACCACATTGGCTACCCCTCGATACTCGGTCTATGCATTGGATCGCGATAAAGTAGCCTGGCGTTTAGCGGACCAAGAGACCAAGTTATCACCAAGAAACATACAATAACCAGATGTCGAACGTCCGGTGTCTGCACATCCATCCCAATCAACATCTATATAAAATACGAGAGTAGATATGGAGGATGGATATAAGTGCAAACCATAATCAAGAGTGCCATGAATGTAACACACAATGCGTTTGAGAGTGTGCATGTGTTCGTCCCTCGGATCATGCATAAATAAACATACCTGTTGCACTACATAAGTAATATCGGGCCTCGTGAAGGTAAGATACTGAAAAGTCCCTGCAAGACTGCGATAGTGGGAGGGATCCTCGTAAGATGTGCTAGAATTAGCACTCAGCTTCGGTTTGGTGTCAACCGGAGTAGGAGAGGACTTACAGGATGACATGTCAGCCCGTTTAATAATCTCAGCCGCATACTTCCTCTGGGATAAAAATAGACTACCTGCATGATGAGTTACAACTATACCCAAAAAATAACTCAAAGGCCTCAAGTCTTTCATATCAAATTCAGAGTTGACAAGAGACATGATAGACTTGCACAGTTTATCAGAAGAGGTAGTCAATATAATATCATCCACATATAACATAATGTATGCCAGAGAAGTACCACGATGATAGATGAACAGAGAATGATCAGACCTGCTGTGAGAAAACCCAATAGTAGACACATAATCTGCAAACCTTTTGTACCAGGCCCGAGGGGCCTGTTTTAGCCCATACAAGGACTTCTTCAGCAAACAGACATGGTTAAGATGATCGGGGTACCTAAAACCCAAGGGCTGATGCATGTACACCGTTTCCTTGAAATCACCGTGTAAGAACGCATTTTTCACGTCCATCTGATGAATAGGCCAAGTTTTGGAGATAGCCAGACTGAGAACAATGCGAATAGTTGCCGGTTTGACCACCGGACTAAATGTCTCTCCACAATCCATGCCAACCTGCTGAATTTTTCCATCATCTACAAGTCTGGCTTTATGCCTCTCAAAACAACCATCAGATTTTTCCTTATGAGTAAAAATCTACATAGAATGAATCACATTAATACCAGGCGGACGGGGCACCAACTCCCACGTCTTATTTTCAATAAAAGCATTGTATTCATCATTCATGGTCATTTTTTTAATTCGGGTCATAAAGGATTAGAATTGAGATTAAATTGTCATTTTGATTTAAAAATACCCCGTTGGCTATGAGTAACGAGCCCTTGACTCGGAATAGAAGTGGACTAGACCTGGGTCGGTGTATGGACGTCGAAACTGACTGGACCGAGAGGTGGGTCACGGGTTGGGCCAACAGGCAGTGAACCTGCTGGTCGAGAGAACTGCGGGACGGAAACTGGGCCAGCAGGGAGTGGACCATCGGGTCTATCATATTTATGTTATGCGGTAAGATTCAAACCTATAATGTGCACCTAACCCACATATGGATTGAGTTTTTATCACTTGACCAAAATCATTACGCAAATACACTGTACACAACACAATTTTTTGACAATCTCAAACTGGACATTTAGATATTTAATTTGTTTCGCAAAGGTTGGATGGAAAGTCGAAAGGCAAAGGAAAAACAAAGGAGGAATCAAGTAAATCCTTATGAATAAAACCATACTTCCTCAACACTTGATTATCCATAAAATTTAATGCCTTCTGCGTTGCATCATAGCAAGTCTCCCAAGAATATATCGCATTATGATCACCACTACAAGGTTCACAACCAGTAAATTGTGTAAGAAATGGCCTCCTCAAACTATCCTTCATAAGGTACTCCTCCCAAAGGCTAACGTACAACTCACTTACCTTCTCTGCATGCCACCTCCTCAAAATATTCACGTTTTTCTCTATCCCAATATACTTGTCTGTAATATTATCAAGTGTACCTATAATATCCAGCCAATAACCTTGGAAATAGTACTCACTTTCTATGTAAATTTTGTCTCTGTCTTTCAAGAGTAAATATGATAGACCTGATTGGTCATCGGATTGTGGAAAGTTCTTGTCCTTGAAGGTTGTTCTTAATATTTCTCCCCATGATCGTATTATGGTGATTGTGGTCCCAGTTTTTGCCCAAGCTTCTATTAAGTCCACTGACCATTGACAATTTCGAATCAAGAACACCCCGGCATTGATACCTGTCAATTGAAGTAACAAAATCAATTATTACTTCCTTCCTTCTACTCAATTTATGTGACAGAATTTGACGAGTTATTAATGCTATAAATTACTTCACTAAGAATACTACAAAATTTTAAAATAAAATTATTTTTAAACAAGAAAATATGACACTTTTTGAAGCAATTTAAAAAAACAAACATGTCACATAAATTGAGACAGATGAAATAATATTTTTTGATAATTGGGGTCCGTTCATTTAAGTTTAAACGGGTTAAACTATGATGTGTTTGTTAATTTGATCCGATGAGAAACTTGAAATGACTTATAAAATTATTGAGTCAAAATGTAACCCAAATTCAAACATCAAAAATATAAATTTGAGAACAAAGAATTATGTAAATTTAGAAAAATTTAAGCTACAATAATTTAAAGTAAATAAATCAACTCACTTTATTTTTTCAAAAAAACAAATTAAGAAAGGACGGTAGATTAGGGCATGTTGGATGAGTTGAATGACTAATGGGTCGTTATTTGACATAATACAACTCTAATTTGTCTCAAACATAAATTTTGAGCAAATTGCATCACTACTTTTTTATTGATTTAACTCGTTTTAACCCGCTTAAATTCGAGGTGAATTGTGAACATGTCAGCTTCAATATGCTTTATTTACCATAGGTGGCCACTTCCGTGACATTCCAGTTAGAAATTTACCACTTTCTAACTTCATACGTGATACGACTAATCTAGTTTTGCAAAAATAGTTGATCCACGAAATATGCCTGTTTGAGTAAATGAACCAATAATTTACCTGTCCAGCTCTTCTTCTCGTAGATTAACTTTGGCCAACCATATACCACAAAGTTATGGTCTTTGTATTTTTTCAAATGTAGCTTAAAGTCCATGTCAGTGAAGGCAGCATCAGAGTCCACCCACCAAATCCACTCTGCTTCTGGATGAGCAACCATTGCTGCTCTAACGGCTGGCAATTTTGCCCAGAAGAAGAACATTTTTGGTTGCAGTAACACGTTATTGTAGAAAATATCGTACCCGTGGATTCTACTGTAATCTACCTGTCATGAAATTTGAAGAATGTTAAGATAACACTCAAATTCTCAAAATTAGTAGGAGAGGAATGAAGAAAGAACAATTCTACTCATTCAGTCTCAATTTATGTGATACTTTAATTTTTATTCTTTCTTAAATTATGTGCTTAATTAAACACTTTCACGTAAATTAGGATAGAAGGAGTATTTGACAACTTAGGTGGTCTATACAAAATAATTACTAGGATACACGGGTACTTAACTACAGATGATCTATATATATATATATATATTACGTAAAACCCAAACACTAGTATTATATGTAACTGTTGAGATAATTATGGATCCAATCCATAATTATCTCAAGCATATCAAATCACCAATGTAATTGTATTTATTATCATATAATTAGGATTCATATTAATATGATGATTAGGATATGATTTATTATCATATAATTATGATTCATATTATTAGGATGATTACGATATGATTAGATAAGTCTTCCTTAATATTAGTCATAGAATGATCTTGTACACTTGTATATAAATTGTAATCTTGGGAATGAAATAAACTATAGGATTAATTTCCTTCATGGTATTAAGAGCCACAAAATAACTCCCATGTTTTGCCCTACCCTATTTGGGCATCCTCCCATCTCTAAAACCAAATAAAGTTTTTTTTAAAACCTAAACCTAACCGACACCCCTCCCTCTTTCTGAAACCTAATTAGGATTTCATAAACCCTAACCCTAGCTGCCCCTCTTTTCTACTACTCTCCTTCTCGGTTTTCCTCAAAATCGAAACCCTAATTAGGGTTCTACCATTCGGCCACCATCTAGCCGAAACCCTAAGGGTGTTCATCTTCTAAAATCCTATTTTTCTTACTTTCTTTCTATTTTCTTGGGCAACAATGGCCGACAAACAAAAATTCCATCATGTTCTTGCCGTAAACAACGTCAAGAACTTTATTCCTATTATACTTGAGATGGAAAAATGACAATACTCTTCTTGGACGGAGTTGTTTAAAATCCATTGCCGAACATATGAGGTCATAGATCATATTATTCCTCCTAAGTCTTCATCGGAGACCACCGTTGTTGACTCGAATTTATGGTCTCGTTTAGATGCTATAGTCCTTCAATGGATTTACGACACAATCTCCAACGACCTTTTGCACACTATTTTAGAACCGGACTCTACGGCTCAACAGGCTTGGGAACGTCTACAAAATATGTTTCAAGATAATAAAATTTCTCGGGTATATCTTGAAAACCAATTTACCAATATAAAATTGGATGATTTTTCAAACGTTTCCTCATATTTTCAAGAATTGAAAATGCTTGCCGATCAACTTTCAAATGTTGGTGCGCCGGTCATAAATCAAAGGTTGGTTCTCCAATTGATTGCGGGATTGAATGAACAATTTGATGGTGTTGCTACATTCATTCAACAAAGCAATCCCTTACCACCATTTTATGAGGCTCGGTAAATATTGATTCAGGAAGAAATCCGAAAACAAAAATAGGCTACGGGGGCGGCAACGATAGCCGACACTGCTCTTATTTCTACCAACCCGTATAATGAAGATTTTGGCACTCAAAATTCTGGTTCCGGTAATGGGTCAAACCGACTAAATAATGGGTCAAAAGGGGATCAAAATCGTAACAATAACAAAGGGAAAAATAATGGTGGAATGGGGCAGGGTCAAGGAGGAGGACAGGACGCCGGCGGCGGCAACAACCGCGGCCAACAGGGTCAAAACAGATCCCACTGGCAGCAGCCCAACCAGCCGGCTGGCGGGTAGTGGGGACAGTACCCACCATGGGCCTGGCAGTCGCAACTGTGGGCTGCCCCACCCTGCCCGTATCCCATGGCTCAGTGGGCCCGACCTCCTCCCACCTCTAGATAGCCCGGGGTTCTCGATTCTCGTCCACAACAAGCTTTTGCAACCTATGGACCATCTTTCGTAGGTTATGCTCCCATATATATTGAACAGGCCATGAACAACATGAATCTAAGTGTTCCCGACAATTCGTGGTACATGGACACTGGGGAAACGTCTGTCATGCCCTGACTTTTCTCAATTCTTCCCTAAGGGCGTGATGGCACCTGGGAAACTATCCATTCCCAAGCGTACCATTTAAATTCTTCTCCTTCTAAATTAAACATGTATCTAAGTGCGGAGATAATAGAAACATATACTTCTTTAATGAAAACACGAGTACATACTCATGCATCCACAAAATTTTCTAGACTCGATGGAAGTTCAAATACAAAATAAAAACATTCAAATCTTAGAAGAAAAAAAGTCTCATGTGGGGCATTCCCTGAGATAACGAAATTTAATTCTTCAACCTACTTATTCAAGAAAGACCATCACCAAATCTGTAGAAATGGATTGGTGGAACAAAGTTGAGCCTGCGGGACGATCGCTAGCCCTGTTGCGGAGTTTTCCCTTTATTGCGCTTACCTAAAATATGTTAGACAAAAGAGTCAGCCCTACCATCCGGGACTGAGTGAGGACTTAGCCTTACAATTCAAAGTAACCTCACAATGCTTTAAGTACAATTATATTATAAACATAATAAGCACTTTATGAAACATATTACAACACTTTCAAGGTACAAGCCAATAATAATTGTTCACACACAGAAAGAAATCCCCTCCCAACTTGTCCTAGGGAATGTTTAGTTTAACCAGTACACATTCACGAAAGAAATCGCAGAACGCGCATCCAGATCTCATATATTATACTATATAATTATTGCGGTGCGTGCAACCCGATCCAATATTTATATATTTGTTGCGGTACGTGAAACCCGGTCCAATATAATATATTTTATGTTTATTGCGGTACGTGCAACCCGATCAAATATATTATATTATATATTTATTGCAGTGCGTGCAACCCGATCCAATATATTATATTATATATATGTTGCGGTGCGTGCATCCCGATCCAATATATTATATTATATATATGTTGTGGTGCGTGCAACCCGTTCTAATAGTTATATATATATATCTTTCTTTCTTAGTCATATTTTCAGAAAAATAGTAAGACAATAATAGGACAATAATAGACTTCCATACTTAGTCATATTTTCAGAAAAATTAAAGTAATATTTCTTTCTTTCAACTTTTCGCCCTTCTCACTTGTAGGGGTTGTAACTCTGAATTCGTAACCCCAAATAAGTTGTTTCTTACGCCGAATCGATGGTAACACGGGGACCTATCACTATATTACGTTTTCTCTATAAATGCTTAGTGTAACTAGTACAACTTCACGAAAGAAACATTTTTAAGAAAACTGCCTCGCCAGATTTTTATAAAGACAGGACACAATCTTAAAATAGTCATAACGTTTTAATCTTAAGTCGGATTGATTCCCGTAAAGTCTCAAACTGTCAAGAACAGAGAAAAATACAACTTTTATTCAGCACAAACTTTCAAATTCATTACCGATTCATACAATTATTCGTTACACATTCTACCCTTCCGAATTTCAAATCAATCCGAGGCAGAAACTTTAAACGGTGATAACTCTGAAACCATATGTCAGTTTTAGCCCCGTTTGGACTCAATCTTACCGTAAATGAGAGATGTACAACCCTGTAAAATTTCGTCCAATTTTAATAAGGATAACTCAGAAAAAAAGTCTGTAATCACATGGCCCAAACTAGTTACAAGATAATATTATATCAATAATTCATCTCAAGTATACTACCTCCTTGTTCTTTTTCTTTTCATGATCTTTCTTTCAGCATCCATATTATGTTCTAACATATATTGTAACTCAAAACAAATTATTATACTAAGAAATTATGAGTGAGAGAACTCACCTTTGTTGCTTCGTAACCGCGAACAAAAACCTCAACTCCAACTTATCTTTCAACCAAAACCTTTTTGGAACTCTTAGATTTCTCTCAAAGATATTTTTCTCGTATATATTTTTTTCTTCTCTGTTCTTGTGTGTTGTGTTATATATCGTGGTTGTGTGTGTTGGGTATGTGCAGCATATTAAAAGGGATGCGAGGGAGTAACCGTGGGGAATTCAGGTGAGTGAAATAAGGGAAAAGGTGTGAGGGTTTAGGGATGTGGGCTGAACGTGTTTTAATTGGGGTAGTTTTAGGAATTTGGAGAGGGGTTTAAATAATTCTCTTTTATTTTTATTTATTTTTTGTTTATTTTGGGACTTTACATTCTCCCCTCCTTAAACAACATTCGTCCTCGAATGTGAATAAGATCGTAACACATGCATATAGACACGCACACTGCACACACATGAAACACAGCTTAACACATTTTATTACTTTACTCAAACAGGAATGGATATTTGACTTTCATCACGTCTTCGTCTTCCCAGGTTGCTTCTTTTGTTGAGTGATTTCTCCATAGGACTTTCACAGAAGCAATATCTTTATTCCTAAGACGCTTAATCGTCGATCCAAAGTATTTCTACCAGAATTTATTTATATTGAAGCTCTTCGTTCAGGATTATCTCTTGGGGTTGGATACCGTGACTTGGATTGTGTAAGTATTTTTGTAGCATTGACACATGGAATACCGGATGCACCGCTTCCAATTCTTGTGGAATTTCTAGTTCGTAAGCCACATTCCCCACTCTTCGTAAGATCTCATATGGTCCAATAAACCTTGGGCTTAACTTCCCTTTCTTGCCAAATCGCATCACCCCCTTCATTGGAGAGACTTTTAAAAACACTTTCTCTCATTCCTGAAATTCGAGATCTCTTTTGTGATGATCCGTATAAGACTTATGGTGGCTATGAGCTATCTTGATCTGCTCCCAAATTATCTGCACTTTGTCGTTTGTTTCTTGAATGACTTCGGGTCTGAACAGTAGTGTTTCTCCCACCTCGAACCACCCAATCAGAGATCTACATTTTTGCCTATACAATGCTTCGAACGGAGCCATCTGTATACTTGAATGGAAACTCGTTGTTGTATGCAAACTCAATTAGACATAGATAGTCCAATCAATTGCCCTTAAGTCCAACACACAAGATCGCAACATGTCCTCCAATGTTTGAATTGTTCATTCGGTCTGACCATCTATTTGCGGGTGGAAGGCCGTGCTCAACTTAACTTTTGTCCCGAAGCCCTATTGAAAACTTTGTCAAAAGTGTAAGGTGAACTGGGAACCCCTATCTAAAATAATTTGTAATGGAATCCCGTGTAAGCTCACTATCTCTTTCAAATAAATCTGTGCATAGTGCGGTGCCCGATACATAGTCTTGACCGGTAGGAAATAGGCTGACTTTGTAAGCTGATCTACAATCACCAAGATAGAATCATAACCTTCTTGAGTTTTCGGTAAACCAGTCACAAAATCCATATGGATCGCCTCCCATTTCCATACGGGGATACCAATATCCTGAAGTAGTCCGCCGGTTTTTGATGTTCGACTTTTACCTGTTGACATGTAAGACACCTTCCGACAAAATCTACAACATCTCTCTTCATTTCATCCCACTAGTAATTTGCCTTGAGATCCTGATACATTTTCATTGATCATGGATGAATGGAATACCTGGTGGTGTGACCATCATTCAAGATCTTCCTTCTTAGTTCCCTCACCTTAGGAACACATAACCTATCCTTATACCGAAGGGTACCATCATTTTTCCCTAATGTAAACTGTGAAGGTTTTTCTCGTTGAATCTTCTCCCGAAACCTAAAGAATCTATATCCTCAAACTGACTTCTTTTTATTTCTGAAGCTAAGGCAGACTGAGAGGTATCATGCACCACCACCCTACCTTCGCTGACCTCAGTTAAACTAACCCCGAGGTTTCCCAACTTTTGTACCTCACGAATAATACCTTTCTTTTGTAGTGCCAAGTGGGCCAAGATGCCCATTGATCTCCTACTGAGTGTTTCAGCCACCACGTTAGCTTTTCCTGGATGGTAAAGAATGCTAAGGTCATAATCCTTAAGCAACTCTAACCATCTTCTTTGTCGGAGATTCAAATCCTTTTGTGTGGTTATGTACTGTAAACTCTTGTGATCTGTAAATATATCTACATGCACCCCTTACAAGTAGTGTCTCCATATTCATAAGGCGAACACTACCGCGGCTAATTCCAAGTCATGAGTTGGATAATTCTTCTCATGTATCTTCAATTGTCGAGATGCATATGCAATAACTTTTCCAAACTGCATCAAGACACATCCTAACCCAACCTTAGAGGCACCGCAATAGATTGTGAATCCTTCTTGTCCCGATGGTAAGGTTAGGACTGGCGCAATAGTCAATAACTTCTTTAGTTTCTGAAAACTTGTCTCGCACCCCTCTGACCACTGGTACTTAACTGAGACTAGAGAAACCTTCTACAAATCTTCTATAATACCCAGCCAAACCCAAGGAACTCCTAATTTTTGTCAGAGTGGTAGGCCTTGGCCAACTCTTCATTGCTTCTATCTTTTTAGGGTCTACCATAACTCCATCCCTTGACACAACATGGCCCAAGAAAGACACATTTTCCAACCAAAATTCACACTTTGAAAATTTAGCATAAAGTTTTTGTTGTCTTAAGATCTAAAGCACCACCCTTAAATGCTCTTCATGTTCTTCAGCACTCTTGCTATAAATTAGAATATCATCGACGAACACAATCACGAACAAATCAAAGAATGGTTTAAAAATTATGTTCATGAGATCCATAAAAGTTGTTGGGGCATTGGTTAAATTGAAAGACATGACCAAGAACTCACAATGGCCATATCGGGTTCTAAAGGCTATTTTGGATATATCATCAGCATTTATTTTCAGCTGGTGATATCCCCAACGAAGGTCAATCTTGGAAAAATAACTGGCTCCCTGAAGTTGGTCAAAATGATCATTGATTCTTGGTAATGGATATCGATTCTTGATTGTGACCTTATTGAGTTGTATATAATCGATGCACATTCAGAGCGAACCATCTTTCTTCTTCACAAAAAGGACTGGTGTACCCTAGGGGAAACACTAGGCCTTATAAAGCCCTTATCCAGAAGATATTTCAATTGTTCTTTTAACTCTCTCAATTCAACTGGGGCCATTCGATATGGAGGAATGGAAATGTGTCTTGTACCTGGAATTAATTCTATAGCAAACTCCACTTCCCTATCCGGAGGAAGGCCTGGAAGGTCTTTAGGGAAAACCTTCGGAAAATTACGAACAATAGGGACAGTATGTACCTCTGGGACTCTTTTTGGGTATCTAGTATACTAGCCATGTAAGAGTATTCCACCTCGTGACTTCTTAATAACTTTTGAGCCCTAAGGTAGGAAATAAGCCGACTCGAGGGTGTCCCAATCCTACCCCTTATAAAAACTTCTAGTTCCCCGGGAAAATATAATTTTACAACCTTTTGCCGGCAATCCAACGTGGAATAACATGATGACAGCTAATCCATACCCTAAATAATATCAAAGTCTATCATATCAAGTAATACTAAGTCTGCTATTGTTCCTCTACCATTTACCTCTAACAGAGAATTTTTAATTACTCGAGAGGCCCAAACTGAGGCCCCCACTGGTGTCATGACTTCAAAGGGTTCACTTAAACAGGAAGGTTCTACATGTAGACTCTTAGCAAAACTCAATGACACATACGAAAATGTAGAGTCGGGATCATATAATACAAGTGCAGGAATACTTGAGACCAATAAAATACCTGTGACCACCTCATTAGATGCATCCACCTCATTCCTCTAGTGTAAAGCGTAAAGCCGATTAGGATGTTGGACTGTTGACCTCCCTGACTCTGTCGGGACTGGTTGCCCTGATTTCCCTTGTGGGCAGCTGTGGTCGCTTCTGACCTTCCATGAGAAAACTGAGTTTGGGTTCTCTTCTTTCAATCTTTGACACATTGGTCTGGTTCCCCACAGTTATAACAACCTTTCTGTGAGAACTTGCATTCTACAAAATATTTTCTTTGACAAACCCTACAGACTGGTTTGTCACTCTCTACGTTGGGGTTGGTGGCCTTAGCATTTCTATTTTGATGGTTGAACCATTTATGCCCTTGGGGCCCGTAATGAGACTGACCTACTGACTAGCTCAATTTTGAAAAACCCATACTACCTTTTTGCCTATGGTTTTGATTATGATTAAAGGATCCCGACGATCAAAACCTCTTCTGTGAATACTCTCTTTTTGCTTTAGCAAAACCTTCTACCCTCATTTCCATGTCGACGATCTGAAGGTAAGTCCGATCATGGGCTAATGCCACTACCTTCTCTTCCAAGTTCGGGTTTAAACACTCAATAAATCCCTTTATGTAGGAATAATGTGTGTGTTGTATGTTGACAATCGCATGAACAGGGTATCGTATTCTTGCACACTGCGGTCTCCTTGTTTCAACGGTTCAAACTCATGCTTGAGCACATCCTTTCGGGTGATAGGCATGTACTTTTCAATGAACGCGACTCTGAACTCCCCCTATGTCATCGGTGGTGACATCGGGCGATGATTTCTTCTAAGATTTTTGTAACATCTCGTAATTTTGGGCGATGGTTCAAGCACCTAAATGCAGGAAAGTAGACCCGGGCCTCGGGGAATTTATGTTATATTTTCGTATGCTAATAAAAAGATTAGTAAATAAAATGATGCAGCCCCGAAATAATTTTGGACATAACAAGTGTGACGACGGGGATCAGAAATAAATTTGGTGTGCGCATAAAAAGGCGATGTACCGGTATTATATCGCAAAAATTATGACATTGAGTATATGAAGGTCTTATAAGTTACTAATATTAAAGTGAATTGAGATCAGGAGATTAACCATGTGAGTGATTGATTAAATGTTGGATTGTAACGGAGATAAAGAATTATATAAACTATGGATAAGTGATGAGTGGAATCACTCTTCCACATGTCATTATTGGAGGAAACATTTAGTGATATACATGCACATATGTGGTGAAGTGTCAACTTCTAATTAAGAGGTGGGCGTTTATCTGTTGCTGCAACTCTTAGACATCCTTATTTCCTTCTAAGCGGTGACCAAGATGCTACAGTTGTCTCAAAACTTAGCTCTTCAAAATAGGAGCACTCCTGGGTGATGCAAGCACGACATGTTTTTTTTTTTGTTTTGTGCTTGATACTCGATTTTCTCCTTATTGGTCGAGACTTCTTCTCGTTAGTATCTGGAGTTGTTAATGTGCATTAACAGCTGAAGTAAAGTTATGAAGTGATTCCAAAGCCGAAAATAAAGAGAAGATGCTAACAGGGGAAAATAACCTACTATGCTTTAGTTGTATTGTAGACACAGAATGGCTAAGGTATGTTAAGGCAAATTATTTCTTTCTTTTGGCATGTTTCATGTAATGA
The DNA here is from genome assembly GCA_034509755.1 of Anisodus tanguticus. Classification (NCBI taxonomy): domain Eukaryota; kingdom Viridiplantae; phylum Streptophyta; class Magnoliopsida; order Solanales; family Solanaceae; genus Anisodus; species Anisodus tanguticus. Next base: position 21,048,755 of record CM067545.1, read on the forward strand.
AACATAACCGTGATATTATTCCATAAATTACTCTACTCTTAGTAGTTAAGGAATGATCATATTATTGATTCCTATGTTAAAAGCATGTCTAAATATGTTCCTAAGTCCTTATTGAGGCATACTGAAAAAATGTTGATATTCACAGTGTTAGCCGAAGGTACAAGTATATTATGTCACTCAGGATGCTTTATTGTTATTCATGTATTTTCATTTGTATTATATTCATGTATTACCCTGGATCCACTTGTGCTATGCACACTACTATATGGTAAATATTATGTATATGTAGGGGATATGGAGAAAGGGAAGGCGTTATATATGCACACCACCTGTAGCTGGTACATACTATCACGAAAGAGCCTAAAGAGGCCAATATTGATAACCTTATGTGGCCAATATGATATGATGCCATTGTGTGACCGATATAACCTGATGCCCACAAAGGCGGTTATGGGAAGGAAGATGCCCTTGTGTGGCCAATATTTATATGTATACCGCATTTTCATTGTGCATAACATTTAGACATATGTATTAGGGCCCTCAGAGGCATTTACTGTTGGTCAGCTATTTCTGTCGGCTATTGGTGTTGACGATTGTTTCTGTTGGTGGTTTCTATTAGCTATCTCTGTCGACTATTTTTGTTTTAGATTATTATCTATCTCTCGTGATGATATTTCTTATACCGGACATACTCTAAGACATCGGTTGTACTAACGTCCCATTTTTCGGGGTACGTTGCGTTTCATGCCCGCAGGTTTAGTTAAAGATGGTGACGGTTCGCGCTAGTAGGTTGATGGTTCAGCTAATGTTGGAGCACTCTATTTGTTCCAGAGTTGCAGTCTAGTCTCGGTATGATATTTTGCATCTGCATATAGTCTTTAGAGACTTGTACAGAATTTTCATATGGATAGTAGTCGAGTGTGGCCCTATCGGCCTTGATGTACGTGTCGACAAGATACCTAATAACGGTCCTCATGTCCATGATTGCTTACGGATATATGTTAGTTGTATGATCAGCGGTGCCCGGCAGGTAGGGTCCGGGTGCTCGCCGCGACCCTCCGGTTTGGGTCGTGACAAACTTGATATCAGAGCATATCTGTCCTAGGGAGTCTGTAAGTCGTGTCTAGTAGAGTCTTATTTATGGGTGTGTAGCGCGCCACACTTATAAATAAGAGGCTGGAAGGCATTTAGGGATGGTTTCCATTCTTTCATATCATAGATCGTGCAGTAGAGCTGAGTCTTAAGAATTTGAGTTTAACTTGTGCCTGATACTGTTTCAGTAATGCCGGTTACCAAAAAGGTTGCGGTTAGCTCATATTCGTAGCCAGTAAATGAGTGACTTTTATCAGACGATTGATACGCCAGAAGGATAGTATTATGTAAGAAGTTTTGAGATTATGAGAAGTTGTCTCACTTATATACGGAATAGATAATGCAAGCCTGAAAAGTGGAATGTTTTTCTTTGGGATAAAGTAAAGGAAGTTCTAAGCACCTGAACGCAGAAGATTGTAAGGATTCTCTCAGTAGACCTTATTGTGTTTATGATTATCAGGTAAATTGAAGTTGAATTGAGTGTAAATACGAGTAGTATGCTCTCTATTGGGACATATCCATCAGAGGATATGAGTAAGTTACTGCTGTGGGTTGTTTTCTCATGTGTTTGTTGTCTATGGCATTTGAAATGCCATCCTAGGGTGCTATTGGATTGCCATTTATTGTGATTATCCTTTGATGTTTCTTGTTGCTTGCAACAAAGGAATTGCACTACACTTGAGCTGCCATTTTTGTGACTTCTTACCATGAGTTGCTATGGTCTACTGAACAATTGTCACCATGCTGATCTATTATGAGGTACTGCTGCTAAATTATTGGAATGAGCAGCTGTTGTGATCTTGGGTTGTTATTGCTAATGGAAAACCCGCTGCGTTGGATACGAAAAATGACATTTTTGTAATATAATTATAACTACAAAGTGATGAGAACAATTTTTGGGGATTTTCGATGTTTACTTTGAGCAGTTGCCAAATTGTTGTTGGTGTTTGGGGAAAACAACTCGCTTCATTTGGTTGAATTATCGCCTTTGTTGATCTGTATAAGGCCATGAGTTCACTGCTCAATGTCTGATTTCCTACTACTATACTCGGCCAAAGCTGTCACTACACTTTGGGCAGATTTTGAGCTGAACTGATTTCTAAGATTGCCGATTCTTCGCACATTTGGCTTGTGCTGGTTCTGCTACAAATGAGTATTGTACATTGATAAATGCATTGCCATTTTGTTGTTATGTTGGCTGCCATGAGATGATGCTGAAGTAAAATAAGCAAAGGCTACATTTGAGGGCAAACTATTGTTGCTCTTTGATGGTTTCATCTTCTATTCTCATGTTTTAAAAAAATGAGCAGATGACACTGGGCATATCCCTGCTGCACTCTTATGCTTGTGTCTTGATGAGTTTTATTTGATAATACTCTACTATTATTGTTGTGGTATACTTGAGGACATTGCTGCTATATGTTACTGCAGTTGATGAAAAAGATCACCACATTTGATATGAGCAATTGTTGCATTTTAGGAAGCATTAATGATGCCCATTCTTGAGATGAACTGTTGATATAATCATGTTACTGTTTAGAAAATGACAGCTACACCACTTGAGCTTTGCTATAGCTACTTTCAAACTTTACCATGAGTGATTGGCTTAAAAGTTATCATACTTTGTTGTTGTTTTGACAAACTTTTGCATCTCAAGAAAAGCTACTTTGAAGCAAAACTTGCTGCCATTTGAGCTGAGCTTTTGATTAATTTTTTTAGCCGAGTTTATGCATCAGTTTTTGCTACCGCAGATTTGAGAAATGTGTGGTTGTGTGATGCTACTTGCCACTTTGTTTTACTACTGTGTATTGCTGCAATTTGAGGCCAAGTAGCTATTGCATCTTGAGCTATGTGGTAACTACAATGTAAGGCAAGCAAAATGCTACATTTGAGCCAAAGTGTTGCTACACTTTAAGGCAGAACAGAATTGTTGCGTTGAACCACTGTCCCATTCGAAATGTTCCTAAGCAGCTTCACTTTGGAAAACAAATACTACACTTGATAAACTTGATGCATCTAGGATTGAAACTTATGCTATGACTTGTTGATTGCTGCTGAAATTAAAAAGGACAGAACCTAACTTGATCAAAGATAGCCGATGTGTTTGTTCTAAAAAATGAACAGATACAATACTAAGGTTTATTGGTATGTTCTGTTGTTATGTTTGGGTGGTTGTCATGTTCTTGAGATTGGCATATATCCCCATTCTTAGGGCAAATTGACCCCTAGAGCAGTTGCCATATTTAAGGGCTAAAACCAAACAATTTCTGGTTTGCTGAAGTTAAAGCTGCTAAGCAGTTGCTGGTTTCTGGGATCCTATACTCTGATTTTTCCCTCAGATACTCTTGATTATATTAACTGATTTGAAACAGATACTTAAGGGCTGATGAGAATGATTTTGAGGCTATGCTCTTCCGGGAAGGTTGTCCCTCGGTTTAGGCATTTCGGTTAAAGGCAGAAATATTTTTTTTGTTTACTGACGAATAAAGGAAGAATTACCACAAGGAGGATAAAAGTGAGTGAGCTTATAATTATGTAGGTTTCACAAAGGTATGATTACTCCAGAACAACGTAAGGACCAATGGTAGAGGAAGAACAGTAAAGAATTCTACGGCTAAAGGTGACGGACCTCTGATGCTCAGGAAGATAGTATGAGGAATATTTTGAGATAAGATATTTCCCCCAAGGAAATTTGAAATGGAAATATAAAAGTACGATGAATGAGCACTTGGTCGATGGAATGTCTAATAATGGTAAGACAAGAAAACTGGACAAGTCATGAGATCATGGAACATCGTGAATTGGATCTAAACATACGAAGCATCGGTTCCATAACATGTGCAGTCATACCTCTCAGAAAGTATGTAACCAGAAGTAACAGTGAATAAAGCTCGAGATTAGCGCTTAAACAGATGGAAATGAGCCAATGACGCCTATGGATATAAGGTAGACATTAAAAATATATGTCAAAAGATAGTGACATTCTAATGAAGATAAAATGTCAGGCATACACAGATGTCTATGATCATTTCTGAACTGATTAAAGGTTCTACAAGATAGATAAAGTAATTGATTGACAACTTAACAAGATCGAGGGAATCTTTTCCAAAACTCCATTGGCAAAAAGAATTAGCCATGAGGCAAGTGAAAGAATTCGAATCTAAGTATAATAACCAAATTTGGATGTAGTAGGCTAACATCAGGTAATGTAAATTCTTCCGAATCTTCCACATACTGAATGAGGGAATAAATTAACAGCTCATCTCTTAAGGTTTGGTAACACCAAGGATTGGAATCAGGGGCAATGTTTGAGATTGCATACGTATACCAGAATATTCTAGAGTTAAGAGAAGTACAACAAGTAAGATAATGAGTGGACAAGAAGTAAAAAAAGGAAGTTGTTTATAATACGAGTTGTAAGGGAGTTTCGGACTATGGATGGGAGTTAACTACAATGATACACATACTTCAAAGTGAATGACATTGTCCTTAGAGTGTTCATAATCGAGATACTACAATATGAGAGTTTTCAGCACACAGTTAGTAAAACAAAGCTAAGTTGACAAACTTCCACAAGCAACTTGATTAATGTATGGACTAATAAGAGAAGTTGAGTGGAGGAACCGCATCAATTAATCTTAGCGACCGATTGGAGGATTCAAATAGTTTACCCCTTATTAAATTTGTGTGCAATAACAACTATCCTACTCGCATTAAAATGGCTCCATACGAGGCTTTGTACGGACAGAAATATAGATTTCCTATCGAATAGTTCGAAGTAGGTGAATCGGAATTATTTGGGCTCGACTTAGTACACCAAGTCATAGAAAAGGTGAAGCTTATCCAAGAACGATTGTTAACCGCTCGAGTCATCGAAGTCGTATTCGATGTGTGTCGGTGAGACTTAGAGTTCCGTGTAGATGATTGGATATTCTTGAAGATTTCGCCTATGAAGGGTGTAATGATATTCGTAAAGAAAGGAAAGCTCGATCCAAGGTATATTGGGCCATATTGCATAATTCGACGAATTGGTCAAGTAGCTTATGAATTGGACTTGCCTACATAGGATCTATTATATGGAAAGGTTTCTATTGCTATCTTAGATCGACAAGTCCGCAAATTGAGGACTAAAGAAGTAGCCTCCGTGAAAGTTCTATGGCGAAATAAGAACGTGGAAGAGATGACATGGGAGGCGGAAGAGAAAATGATGCACAAATATCCACACCTATTCTAGACCAACGCTGAGGTTTCAAGAGAAGCATAAGGTGAGTTATATTTTCATGCTATAAGTCTGATATGGACGTAGTAATATATGTGACAATATATGATTCGTGAACAAGTAGTTGTATTTGTTGGTTACGCGACAAGGATTAGATATGTCACCCCAACATTCGAGGATGAATGGTTCTAAGGGGGGAAGGATGTAACATCCCATAATTTTGGGCGATGGTTCAAGCACCTAAACGCAGGAAAGTATACCCGGGCCTCGGGTAATTTATGTTATATTTTCGTATGCTAATAAAGAGATTAGTAAATAAAAAGATACAACCCCAAAATAATTTTGGACGTAACAAGTGTGACGACGGGGATCGAAAATAAATTTAGTGTGCGCATAAAGAGGCGATGTACTGGTATTATATCGCAAAAATTATGACATTGAGTATATAAAGGTTTTATAAGTTACTAATATTTAAGTGAATTGAGATCAGGAGATTAACCATGTGTGTGTTTGATTAAATGTTAGATTGTAATTAAGAGGTGGGCGTTTATCCGTTGCCTGCAACTCTTAGACATCCTTATTTCCTTCTAAGTGGTGACCAAGCTGCTACAGTTCTCTCAAAACTTAGCTCCTCAAAATAGGAGCACTCCTGGGTGATGCAAGCACGACATGTTTTTTTTTGTTTTGTGCTTGATACTCGATTTTCTCCTTATTGGTCGAGACTTCTTCTCGTTAGTATCTGGAGTTGTTAATGTGCATTAACAGCTGAAGTAGAGTTATGAAGTAATTCCAAAGCCGAAAATAAAGAGAAGATGCTAACAGGGAAAAATAACCTACTATGCTTTAGTTGTATTGTAGACACAGAATGGCTAAGGTATGTTAAGGCAAATTATTTCTTTCTTTTGGCATGTTCCATGTAACGAAACGTAACCGTGATATTATTCCATAAATTACTCTACTCTTAGTAGTTAAGGAATGTTCATATTATTGATTCTTATGTTAAAAGCATGTCTAAATATGTTCCTAAGTCCTTATTGAGGCATACTGAAAAAATGTTGATATTCACAGTGTTAGCCGAAGGTACAAGTATATTATATCACTCAGGATATTTTATTGTTATTCATGCATTTTCATTTGCATTATATTCATGTATTACTCAGGACCCACTTGTGTTATGCACACTACTATATGGTAAATATTATGTATATGCAGGGGATATGGGGAAAGGGAAGGTGTTATATACACACACCACCTGCAGGTGGTACATACTATAACGAAAGAGCCTAAAGAGGCCAATATTGATGCCCTTGTGTGGCGAATATGATATGATGCCCTTGTGTAGCCGATATAACCTGATGCCCACAGAGGCGGTTATGGGAAGGAAGATGCCCTTGTGTGGCCAATATTTATATGTATACCGCATTTGCATTGTGCATAACATTTAGGCATTGTATTAGGGCCCTCAGAGGCATTTACTGCTGGTCAGCTATTTCTGTCGGCTGTTGGTATTGATGGTTGTTTCTGTTGGCGGTTTCTATCAGCTATCTCTGTCGGCTATTTCTGTTTCAGATTATTATGTATCTCTGTGATGATATTTCTTATTCCTGACATACTCAGTACATCAGTCATATTGACGTCCCTTTTGTCGGGGGATGATGCATTTCATGCCTGCGGGTTCAGTGAAAGAGTGTGACAGTTCGCGCTAGTAGGTTGATGGTTCAGCTGATGTTGGAGCAATCTTATGGATATATGTTAGTTGTATGATCAGTGGTACCCGACAGGTAGTGTCCGGGTGCCCGTCGCGGCCCTCGGGTTTGGGTCGTGACAATTTCTCCACCACACCCCTACATCGTCTACTAAACGTGCACCCATTAAATTAACGCCATGCGTCTCTACACATCCCAGGGTAAACAATAGGTCTTCTACCTCATCGAGAAACACTATCGGGTCGGACTTGGAGTCCTTCCCCATAAAGATAGGTTCCCTTCTCCTCATAAAATTCGTTCATAGTTTATCTGGTACTGACTAAGCTCCTACATTTTCGGCTAGTGCTGGTTCCTGGGCCGACGGGTTCTGGGTAGAGGCTATAACTTAGACACTAGGTGTAGGCTGAACCATGTGTGGGGCTACAACTGTCATCAACTCTATGAGTCTATCTAACTTTTGTCCCATCGTTTCCTGTGCCGCTTGACTCTCATTTTCTTCAACATTTTCCATACTCTCTTGATATACCGATCTTTCAACCGGAGGTATATGAGCTTCATGGTGAACCTCTTCTTGAGCCCTTAATTCCTGTACCGAAACTCTTAGGGTTTGACGTTGTCCCCTCGCTCTTCCCCAGGTAGTTCTGATCGACCTCCGTAACACCAGTACTTGTGAATCTACCATTTTCTGTAAAGACAAGCACATCCATATTTTAGAAGACATGACGTCTATTTGAAATCCCCAAAATTTTCTTATACTTCATAATCATGCAACACCACAAGAAAAAAAATATAACGATATTATTTCATCTTGCATTCATAATACTTCATTCCATCATGTCATAATATTATACTAATTCTTATCAGATAATTCTCCGTCACCCATTATAGATCTCCAACTCAAACTTTCATTTACTACAACACATGTTAAAGGACTTAACCGTGTGACTCGCCTATTCCATGAGTTGGCATTCACTCATTGTGAACCTTGTTCTGGCCTCCCTTTCTCTATCGTTCATTCTTTCCTTCATCTTCCAAACTTTCTTCACTTGACGTAGAAATTTGAGCAAGGAGCCTTCTTTACTATCTCCACATAGCATATTTGCTCTTCTAAATGAGGAGTGGAAATCTCCGGGATGGAGTTGACTATTATCCGTAGTATGACTCCAATCAGATAGTTGAAAAAGGTCGGGTCATATAAATGCCTCTTCCGTCTAGCCCTAAGCAAATCTGTACAACGTGCGATTGTATCATCCATATACATGCCAAAATCGCCTCCTGGATCCATCCTACGGTCCATTCAGCTCGCATTATCCTTTTCGTTTCTATGAGCACTTCCCTCTTGGTTGGAACTCGTATTGTAACCATATCAACAAAAATAATTGTTAGTTAGTTTATCATTGCACAATCCCATTCCATAATCCTTTGAAGAGTAGTACGAGAACCAAGTATTTGAGAAGACTCAAGATTGGCACAAGAAGAGTAAGAAGGAAGTGAAACTGTTTAAGATGTTATTCCGTTCACTTATTACTAAGGTGGCGCGCATACCGTCGCAATAAGTAACCATTCAAACACCCTACTCAAAGGAATTTCCTAGAATCTCCTAACCTGGTTTAGCTCTGATACCAACTTGTCACACCCCGACTTTTCTTAAGTCTTCCCTTAAGACGTGATGGCACCTGGATAACTATCCCTTCCCAGACATACCATTCAAATTCTTTTCCTTCTAAATTAAACATGTATCTAAGTGCAGAGATAATAGAAACATATATTTCTTTAATGAAAACACGAGCCCATACTCGTGCATCCATAATTTTTTCTAGACTCGATGGAATTTCAAATACAGAATAAAAACATCCGAATCTTAAAAGAAAACAGTCTCATGTGGGGCATTCTCCGAGATAACGAAATTTAATTCTTCAACCTACTTATTCAAAAAAGACTATCACCATATCTGAAGCAATGGATTGGTGGAACAGTCAGGCTGCGGGACGATCGCTAGCCCTGTTGCGGAGTTTTCTCTTTATCGCGCTTACCTAAAATATGTTAGATAAAAAAGTCAGTCATACCATCCGGGACTGAGTGAGGACCTCTCCTTACAATTCAAAGTAACCTCACAACACTCTAAGTACAATTATATTATAAACATAATAAGCACGTTATGAAACATATTACAACACTTTCAAGGTACAAGCCAATAATAATTATTCACACACAGAAAGAAATCCCCTCCCAACTTGTCCTAGGGAATTCTTAGTTTAACCAGTGCACATTCACGAAAGAAATCATAAAACGCGCATCCCGATCTCATATATTATACTATATAATTATTGCGTTGTGTGCAACCCGATCCAATATTTTATATATTTGTTACGGTGCGTGCAACCGGATCTAATATTATATATATATATATATATATATATATTTCTATTTGTTGTGGTGCGTACAACCCAATCCAATATAATATTTTATATGTTTGTTGCGGTACGTGCAAGCCGATCCAATATATTATATTATATATTTGTTGCGGTGCGTGCAACCCAATCTAATATATTATATTATATATATGTTGCGGTGTGTGCAACCTGGTCCAATATATTATATTATATATATGTTGCAGTGTGTGCAACCCGTTCTAATATTTTATACGTATATATATATTGCCTGAATGATACAAAGACAATAATAGACTTCTATACTTAGTCATATTTTCAGAAAAATTCAAGTAATATTTCTTTCTTTCAACTTTTCGCCCTTCTCACTTGTATGGGTTGTAACTCTCAACCCGTAACCCCAAATAAGTTGTTTATTATGCTGAATCTATGTTAACACGGGGACCTATCACTATATCAAGTTTCCTCTATAAATACTTAGTGTAACTAGTACAACTTCATGAAAGAAACATCTTTAAGAAAACTGGCTCGCCAGATTTTTATAAAGACAGGATACAATCTTAAAAAAGTCTTAAATTTTTATTCGTAAGTCGAATCGATTCTCGTAAAGTCTCAAACTGTCAAGAACAGAGAAAACTACAACTTTTATTCAGTACAAACTTTCAAATTAATTATGGATTCGTACAGCTTTTCGTTATACGTTCTGCTCTTTCGGATTTTAAATCGATCCGAGGCAGAAAATTTAAACAGTGATAACTCTCAAACCGTATGTCGGTTTTAGCCCTGTTTGGACTCAATCTGACCATAAAAGAGATATTTACAACCCTGAAAAATTATGTCCACTTCTAATAAGAATAACTCATAACAACAGTCCATAATCACATGACCCAAACTAGTTACAAGATAACATTATACCAATAATTCATCTCAAGTATACTACCTCCTTGTTCTTTTTCTTTTCATGATCTTTCTTTCAGCATCCATATTATGTTCTAACATATATTGTAACTCAAAACAAATGATTATACTAAGAAATTATGAGTGAGAGAACTCACCTTTGTTCCTTCATAACCGCGAACAAAAACCTCAACTCCAACTTATCTTTCAACCAAAACCTTTTTGGAACTCTTAGATTGCTCTCAATATTTTTTTCTGTATATATTTTTTCTTCTCTGTTCTTGTGTGTTGTGTTATATATCATGGTTGTGTGTGTTGGATATGTGCAACATATTAAAAGGGATGTGAGGGAGTAACAGTGGGGAATTCAGGTGAGTGAAATAAGGGAAGAGGTGTGAGGGTTTAGGGATGTGGGTTGAACGTGTTTTAGTTGGGGTAGTTTTAGGATTTGGGAGAGGGGTTTAAATAATTCTCTTTTTTTTTTCTTTTTTTTTTATTTCGGAACTTTACAACGTCGGACATGATGGCATCTCAAGGTAATCTCTTGTCTTATTTTAATATGAGCAGTAATAAAAATATTGTTGTTAGTAGTGGGCAGAAAATTTCAATTCATGGTATTGGCCAATTAAATCTTCCCGCCCCTCACCCACCTTTATATTTGAAAAACGTCCTATATGAATCCAAAATTATTAAAAACTTGGTATTTGTACGTCGTTTTACTACTGACAACAATGTTTCTGTTAATTTTGATCCGTATGGATTTTCTGTGAAGGAGTTTCAGACGGGGATGCCACTAATGAGATGTAATAGAACTGGGACTTGTATCCCATCACCACCACTACCAACAACCAAGTCACCAGTCCATCAACCTTTGCAGCTATTTCTCCTATTTTATGGCATAACTAGTTGGGACACCCGGGAGCACCGGTGTTCAATGTTCTTAGAAATAATAATTTTATTGATTGTAACAAACATATGGACTCTTCTGTATGCCAGGCTTGTGTGTTTGGGAAGCATGTTAAAATTCTTTTTTCATTATTTACTTCAAATACACATATGCTATTTGATCTTATGCATTGTGATTTGTGGACATCACCGATTTTAAGTTCAGCAGGTCATATATATTATATGCTTATTTTGGATGATTATTTGAATTTTCTATGGACATTTCCCTTAGGACAGAAATCATAGGTCTTTCTCGTTTTTAAATAGTTTAGTGTCTTTATCAAAACCCAATTTGAGAAATACATTAAATGTTTCAATGTGACAATGGGAAGGAATTCATAAATACCCAATTGAAAGAATTTTATCACCAAAATGGAATGTCCTTGCGTCTTTCGTGTCCACTTACTTCTCCTCAAAATGGGAAAGACCAAAGAAATATTCGAACAATCAACAATTTAATCTGCACACTTTTTGTGCATTCGTCCACACCACCGATTTTTTGGCATCATGCACTTCAAATGGCAACATATCTTTTAAACATTCTTCCTAGAAAACTACTCTCAAACATATCACCTACAAAAATGTTGTACCATCGTCTTCCTTCTTATACACATTTGAGGGTTTTTGGGTGTTTGTGTTATCCCTTGTTTCCGTCAACAACTATTAACAAACTTCAAGCTCGTTCTACTCCTTGTATCTTTTTGGGATACCCACAAAATCATAGCGGATATAAGTGTTATGATATCACGTTGTTTTCGATGAGTCCACATTTCCGTTTACTAAATCTCACGTGGCATCCCCACCTTCATATGAATTTTTAGACGATGGAATACATCCAATCTTAAATCACCATCTCAATACCCAAATTCATAATGGATCAGCCAAAAATACACCACCAATTATGACGGCCCAACAATGAAATGGCACTGGGCCAGTCCGAATTGATGAGCCCACTGCCTCCTCTTCTTCGACCTCGACCAACTACACTGTTCATGACGAGCAGGACCACAAGAGGGAGCCCACTTCTCACTCACCCGTGTCCCCAACCAGGCCAATAGGCGGCCCAAAATCCACCCCATCGGCCCAATTCCAAAACCGCAAACCCACTGTCCTAACATTCTGTTTTGGCCCAATCTCGAACCTCTCCTTGGCCCAATTTACAAATTCAGAGCCCACAGGCCCAACCTTCGGTCCTAGGCCAACCTCGGACCATTGAAACCCATGTCATGCACGAGATTTTCTATCCCAAGCGTCAGTTTAACCTAATATCTTCGGTCCAACCATCTCCACTTCCAAAAAAATCCAAAAATGGCCCTAGCATACCCGAATTGTAAAGATGCCATGTTCGTCGAAATTGATGTTCTTATTAAAAATAAGACGTGAGAATTAGTGCTCCATGCTTCTAATGTGAACATTATACGGTCTATGTGGGTTTTCTGTCATAAAAAGAATTCTGATAGTTTTTTGCGAGGCACAAAGCTTGTCTTGTTGGTGATGACATGTCTCAGCAGGTTACCATGGATTGCGGTGAGACGTTCAACCCAGTGGTTAAACCATCAACTATCGGGACTGTTCTTAGTTTGGCATTATCGAAATCATGGTCCATTCATCAGCTGGACGTAAATAATACATTTCTATATGGTCACCTGCAGGAAACTGTTTACATGCACCAACCATTGGGATTCCGAGATTCGATTCATCCGGATTATATTTGCTTGTTGAAAAAATCATTATACGGTTTGAAACAAGCCCCCCGGGCATGGTATAACAGGTTTGCAGGGTTCGTAGCCATATTGGGATTCTCATACAGCAAGTCTGACCAGTCTTTGTTCATTTTCAATAAGGGTAATGATATGGCATATATTATTCTCTATATGGATGACATTATTCTCACAGCATCTTTTGAGTCACTTCGCCAGTCTATTATGACTTTCCTTGCTTCAGAATTTGCTATGAAGGATTTGGGTCCTTTAAACTATTTCTTGGGCATTGTTGTAACTCAATATGCAGGTGGTATGTTTCTCTATTAAAATAAATATGCCGAGGAGATCATTAAAAAAACTGGTATGTCCTTGTGCTAACCGTCACATACGATGGTTGATACAAAAGCAAAATTGAGTAACTCTACAGGTTCTCCATATTGTGACCCAACACATTACCGCAGCTTAGCAGGAGCATTGCAGTATCTTACTTTCACGAGAGATGATATCTCCTATGCAGTTCAACCAGTATGTTTACATATGCATAATCCGAAAGAAGAGCATATGGGGACTCTTAAGCAAATTATGTGGTATGTTAAGGGTACTCTTGAGTTTGGATTGCATCTGTATAAGTCCTCCATTTCGAGTCTCTCAACTTATACATATGATGATTGGGGTGGCTTTCCAGACACATGATGTTCCACTTATGGTTATTGTGTGTTTTTGGGAGAAACATCATTTCATGTTCGTCAAAACGACAGCGATAATGTTTCGGTCAAGCGCTGAAGCAGAATACTGAGAGGTAGATAATGTGGTCGTTGAATCATGTTGGCTCTGTAATCTTATTTTAGAACTCCATTATCCAATTAAAAAAGAAACCGTGATTTATTGTGATAATGTGAGTGTGATATACTTATCAGGTAACCCTGTCCAGCATCAATGCACAAAACACATAGAAATGGATATCTTGTTTGTTCGTGAAAAGGTTGCACGTGGACAAGTTCGTGTTCTCCATGTACCGTCCCGTTATCAGATTGCAGATATTTTTACGAAAGGTCTTCCGCGTGTACTGTTTGATGATTTCAGGGACAATCTCAGCATACAAGAACCTCCCGCTATGATTGTGGGGGACTATTGAGAGAATTATGGATCCAATCCATAATTATCTCAATCATATCAAATCACCAATGTAATTGTATTTAATATCATATAATTAGGATTTATATTATTAGGATATGATTAGATAAATCTTCCTTAATATTAGCCAGAGAATGATTTTGTACACTTGTATATAAATTGTAATCTTGGGAATGAAATAAATTGTGGGATTGATTTCCTTCAGTAACATCCGTGACTGAGAGCGGATTAATGTAAGGCTGGCCAGTGAGTCGGGTCAGTCCGGTCTCGGCCCGACCCAACCCCGCCTCGGTCCCGCCCCATCCCTCATAAAAAAATGGTGTCGAGACTCGAAACCAGGACGGGACCTGGGCTCGTCCCGCCCAGGCCCGTACCCCCCGAACTGCCTCGCCCTGACCCCACCCTTATCCCGACCCTGACCCTCCTCTTTGTAAAAATGATCATTGCACAACGACCATTTAAATTTTGGTCGTTGTGCAACGACCATTTTTGCCCCCACCCCTCCCCTTAATATTTATTTTTAACTCCTAAGTTACTATATTTACACTTTAACTCAATTTTCTAACTATAAATACCTCATTTTCTCTTCATTTTATCTCACAAATCTTCCTACAATCTCTCTAATCTCTCAACTCAATCTATCTCTCTCTACAAGTCTACAATTACATTGCCTACTAAATATGTTATTTTATTTTCTCATTTGTATAATTGTATCAAAGTTAAAAAATTAGGACTGAAGTTGGCAACTAGCTTGAGGATCATCCATCGAGCAAAGTTTCAATTTTCAACCTCGATTACAAGTCGGCGTTTGGTACCTTCGTTCCTTCTTTAAATTATTATTGTTACTTTATTTTAATTATCGCACTTAATTTTATTATCTTTAATTATTTATTAGAATAATTAAAATGGAAGGATTAAGAAGTATGTTTAAGAGTAAGGGTAAGAGTGCTTCTTCTAGTAGGGGTAACAAGGGCATGGGTACTTTCTCTAGTCATCATATTCCTAGACATGATGATTTGATTGATTACACTTATATAGATGAAACTGACTTTTTTAATGATATACCATTAGAGGATGAGATATATTCTGCAACTCAATCAAACTTTAATTTAGAAGATAATCTAGATGACATACCCACTAGTACACCTCAAAACTGAAACTGGAACGCCTCATATTCCCCTTAGTATGAGACGAGGCCCCACACAACAAAAATTAAAATCTGTTGCATGGGATGTTTTTGATAGAGACCAAGAGAATCTAGTAGTTAGATGCAGAATTTGTAAAAATGTTTATAAATTTAAAATGGGAAAAGGTCAGGGTGGGACGGGAGGTTTATTGAGACATGTACAAAGCTTTCACAAAGCTAGGTGGGATGAATACGAGGCTACAAAGTTGGGTGCGCCAATGCGCTCTCAATCGGGACAAGGTTCACATAGTGTCCCGGACCAAGTACAGGGTGCCTTTTTCATTTCCTTCCTCCCCTAGTGTTATTCATTACATAAGATATATGTATAATTCTATTTTTAACAGTTTTTCTAGATCAATTGTTAGGAGAGACGTTTTTAAAATTCACACACGAATATCAACAATATTTACATTATGCATTATATCATTTTCCTGGCAACGTATCTATCACTTCGGATATAGGCGGTAGTACTAACGACCATGCTTATTTAACCGTAAATGTCACGATAGATCATAATTTTAGCAAAAATATAGATATATTGATGATAGGCACATCGGAAATTTTATTGCAGAAAATATTCATCAAGTTTGCGAGTATAATGGTATAACTAACAAAATAATGATTGTTACGTTAGATAATGCTTCTTCTAATAATTATGCTGTGAGACTTTTAAAAAATCTATTAACTCCATATTTTCCTAATCATTTTCATATAAAATGTGTGTGCCATATTTATAACTTAGTTGTAAAGGATGGTCTATCACTTTTTGAACACATTCTTAATAAAGTACAATTTGCTATAAACTTTATTTTTAAAAGTAATAGAATACAAAAAAGAATATAAAAAAATTTGTCACGATTGTGGACTACCTTATAGAAAAATTCCTAAAGAAGTAGCGACTAGGTGAAATTCTCTATATGAACAACTACTTGTTGCTTACGATTATATTAAACCTATAACTTTATTTTTTAACGTCCATAATCGAAAGTCAACTGATATGCTTATAGATAATGATTGGGAAAAAATTCAGAAATTATTCTATTTTTAGAGAAATTTTTTCAAACAACTAAAGAATTTTCCAGTATATATTATCCTACTATTTCAACTATGTTATTTTATATAGCTCTAATATTTTTGTTACTTAATGAATATATGGAAAAACCATCTTATAAGGAACCTATTAAAAAAATGTTTATCAAATTAAAAAAAAAATTATATCCCCACTATTTATATTATTGGTGTTGTATTAAATCCGGCTATTAAAATAGACGGTTGTAAAGCATTTATTTAAACTATTTATGATTGTATAGCAGTACTTCCACCTCCAACTCCAAAAAATCCAAATGAACAACCACCTAACCAACTAAAGAAGAAGTTTTGTCTAACATACACGATGAATGCAAAATAGTATATACGCATTACCAACAAGAAAGTGCTAGCAACCAACCGGCTTCTATACCTTCTTCTTCT
This sequence comes from Anisodus tanguticus, assembly GCA_034509755.1. NCBI lineage: Eukaryota > Viridiplantae > Streptophyta > Magnoliopsida > Solanales > Solanaceae > Anisodus > Anisodus tanguticus. The sequence goes on from CM067545.1 coordinate 21,065,497, forward strand.
TCTTCTTCTTCTTCTTCTTCTTCAGTACAACCTTATAAAAGACATGTTGTTTCTGCGTCTAGTATTGAAAGCCTTAGAAGTAGAATGTTTAGTGGTTCCACTACTAATCAAGTTAGCGAGTTTGATATTTTAATTTTGCAGGGTGTTGTACCGTACCAAGCAGTTCTCAATGAAGAATGATGTCAAGACTTGCTTAAATACTGGAGGGACAATGAAAAGACATTTCCGACACTATCAAAGATGGCCCGAGATGTGTTGAACATTCAAGCATCATCAACAGCGTCTGAAAGCATTTTTTCTGCCAGAAGATTTCAAATAGGAGAGCACAAACACTCATTAGCGAGATACAGCTTGGAGATTACAGTTTTATTCAGAGATTGGATACGAGCGGAGCGTAGAAGGTGCGGTCAATCGGAGATCAACGAAGAAGATGACAAAAACTACAACGAAATTTTATCCGACGGAGGTGGAAGTGACGTTGAACAATTTGACCAACAAATACCAATTCCAACCGAAGAACCACAAGACATTGTCAAGAAATTAGAAAATGTGTTTATAAATATGTAATTTTTTTAATTTCAATTTTACTGTATTATTTGCAACTTTCAACACCACAAAGTTACAATTTTGAAGTTGTATTACAAAAAAACTATATTTCTATCTATTGAATAATATAAGACACAAAAACAACCTTGGGATGATTTTATTACACTATCTTGTTCAATTATTGAAGTGTTTATATATGTTATTTTTTAAATTAAGTGCACAAAAAATGGAAAAACCCGATCCCGACCCACCCCGCCCCGCCCCGCCAAGACTGGGTGAAAAACTGGGATTAATGAATGACAAGATGGCCCAGATCACAAGTAAAGCCACCAATGTTATATCAGCAGACAGAAACCCATCAAAGAAAAATGATGAAACTTTGCTCCGACAACATTCTTGCTTAGCCATTTTACGAAGGAGCACTTTTGGCTACTGTACAAATACTGGTAAAACTTATAGAAGAGCACTTTTAGGGACGTAGACATATTTGAAAAAGCTCCACCACTAGAAATAAAGATTTTTCCCACCGACATTCGGTGGGAAATTTGTGCTATGAAACATGATTTTTTCACCTCGTTCCCACCAAACCAGCTCACTAGGAAAACGCATGATGAGAAACATGTACCTATTGAAACGATGGAAAACTTTGTGATTTTTCGTGTATAATTGTGGTAGATATATGATCTTTATTGTATTAGGACTCTTCGTGGATGGTCAATATTCTTTGTGGGTGGAACTTTTTCGCATTCATGCATGTGCCTATAACGTGTTTGATCACATTGATGACGCTTTCCCGCGCCCTATCGAGGTTGATAATCCAACATGGCACCGTCTTGACGCCATTGTCAAATAGTGGATTTATGGCACCATCTATAAGGACTTACATCAGACGATTATGAAAACAGGTGCCTTGGTTCGTGAGTTATGGTTACGTTTGGAGGAGATTTTTTCAGGACAATAAGCACACTCGTGCCGTGTATTTAGAGGGGCGGTTCATTAATTTTGCTAATATGTCCAAGTATTGCAAAACTTGAAACTAGTTGCGGACCAACTATCCAATGTGGGGACACCAATTTTCGAAATGAAGATAGTTCTCCAACTAGTTGCAGGCTTACCGAAGGATGAATATGATACTCTAGCAACCATGAAACAATAAGTCGAACCTCTACCCAACTTCAATAAGCCCCGTTCACAATTATTGCTGGAAGAAATTCGACGTGCTAAACAAGATGAACAAACTCAAAAAATGTTAGTGGTTGAAAATCTGGCAGAAAACGCCACCTCCACCGCCCAACCACCACTATCGGACAACGATCAACAACGGGTTAGTCGCGGCGGTGGCAAAGGCCGCGGACGTGGAGGTCGCGCAGGGCATCATCAGCAGGCCAAGAATTTCCCGTCGTGGACCGGCCCAGGGCAGTGGCCCAACCCCAGCACATGGGCCACGACTCCCTTCAACCTTCAGCATCCCGCGGCCCAAGTGCCTCCTTCTTGGCAGCCTGGGATCCTGGGCCATTCCCCAGGCCCACGTTAGTCACCCGTTATAGCCCAACATCACACATGGTGACAACCCAATTCTAGCAGCCTGCATATGGCCTGGTCCCCCACTGATTTGGTCCAGGCCTTCAGCTCTTTAAATATGCAGAAGCCAGATAAAAATTAGTACATGGATACGGGAGCCACTTCTCATCTCACCCGATCCTCTGTTAATCTCTCTCAACTGTTTCATTTAAAGTATCCTCAATTTATTACAGTTAGAAACGGTCATCGCATTTCGATTCAAGATTATGGTACCACATCACCCAACCACCTCACCAACCCTTCTCCCTAAATAATGTCCTTTATGCTTCCAATATTATTAAAAATTTAATCTCTGTTAGGAAATTCACTCGTAACAATTCTGTGTCTATTGAGTTTGACCACATTTATTTTTCTGTGAAGGATCTGCTTATGGGGACACCCCTTACGAGATGCAATAATACTGGGGACCTTTATCCCTTCTCATCCACTTCCGCTGCCAGATCCCGCTCACACACCTCTCTCGCTGCTATCTCTCCGTCAACTTGGCATGATAGACTTGGACAACTAGGAGCTTCTGTTTTTAATTTTATTAGAAGCAATAATTTTATTCAAGTAACAATGGAAAACTTGCCCGACATTGTTTTTCTTGCCCTTTAGGCAAACATGTTCGCCTTCCTTTTAAGTCATCTTTAAGTGTTACGTTTTCTCCTTTTGATATTGTTCATGCTGATTTATGGACATATCTCATTACTAGCTCACTGGGTCATAAATATTATCTAGTCTTATTAGATGATTTCTCTCACTTTATTTGGATTTACCCACTAAAATTCAAGTCGAAAGTTTTTGCCAAGTTTCTTGAATTTCGTATTTTTATCAAAATACAATTTGAAAAAGCCATCAAATCTTCCCAGTGTGATAATGGTCATGACTTTTAATAATTCCACGTTTCACAAATTTTGGAAAAATCATGGCATGGTTTTTTCAATTTTCGTGTCTCCACACCTCCCCTCAGAATGGCAAAGTGGAATGAATCATCCGCACCATAAATAACATGGTTCGTACTCTCCTTTTCCATGCCTCTCTCCCTCCCTCGTTTTGGGTCTATGCAGTCAAAATGATAGAATACATCCTTAATATTTTACCTACTAGTACTCTTCATAACATGACCCCAACTGAAATTATATATCATCGGACCCCCTCCTATGATCATCTTTGGTTACCTTTGCTACCCAAATCTTGCCTCCACTTTCCCTCACAAATTAGCACCCCGAACCACTCATTGTGTCTTCGTAGGTTTCCCGTCTAATCACAGGGGAAATCTGTTCTATGACTTGTCCACTCGTCAAATTCACGTCTCTCATCATGTCACATTTGACGAGACAATTTTCCCTTTTGCAAACATCCAAAAGTTCCGAAACACGGACTATACCTTTCTAGACGAGTCTGACACCTACCCTGTCATACTCATCGAACTCTATCATACCGTCACCACAACCCCTGCATCTCTATCACTGCAAACTGCCACTGCCACCACCGGCACTATGTTTGGCCAATCTCGGTCACCGATAACCACTGCCATCACTGTAAATCGATCAGTTATCCCCCAGATCAGTACTGTTGTCATCTCTCCTACCTACTGGCAACAAAAACTGACATCTACTGTGTCACCCACTGCCGCCACTCCTCCCGTCGCCCAACCTTGCAACCAAACAAACCCGCCGTAAATCAGTCACTGTATCAACCCCTACGACACCCCACCATGACAACATAACCACTCTCTCACCCAGTTACCGTCACCGGATGAGGAATTGTGTCCCACATATCCACACGATCTGACCCAATCTCTAACCCCACCCGATCCGTCTTATGCACCCAAGAACAGTCACTTAAACCCTTACCCCGTCGACCTTCTCTGACAGCCACTTCCCAGCTGTCACTACCCCACAAATTTAGACCCAACAGAATAACCCAGACCCGACACCCTACCAAATTACCCAACCTGCCCCTGACCCCACACACCAAATAGAAACTCGTGCTCAACACGGGATTTTCAAACCCAAAGTCCATTTTAACCTATCCGCACAAACTATATCCCCAATTCCTAAAAACCCAAAATTAGCCAAACTTGACCGTGATTCGAATGCGGCCATGCGTGAGAAATTTAATGCTTTAACAAAATAGCACACTTGGGATTTAGTTCCTTGCCCGGATTGGGTTAATGTGATCCGATGCATGTGGCTATTTCGTCACAAATTCAGATATAGTGGTGACCTATGCGAGACTAGTGGCTAATGGTACTAATCAGCATGAGGGTATTGATTGTGGTGAGACGTTCAGTACGGTCGTTAAACCGGCTACCATTCGTACAGTTTTGAGCATTTCTATGGGTAAGCGTTGGCCGATTTATCAGCTTGATGTTAAGAATACATTCTTACATGAGGATTTGAAAGAAATAATTTACATGCACCAGCCGCTAGGCTTTGTCCATCCGGAGGCCCCTCATTATGTATGTCGTCTTCGTAAGTCACTTTATGGTTTGAAATAGTCCCCCAGAGCGTGGTATGAATATTTTGCCAATTACATTATGCAGATTGGGTTTGTATGCAACAAGTGTGATAATTCTCTATTCATTTTTCATCGAGATAGTAAAATTACTTATTTATTGTTATATGTGGATGATATTGTTCTTACTGCCTCATCTGATGTGTTGAAAAATGAGATCATTGCTCTGCTTAAATCTAAATATGCTATGACTGACTTGGGAAGTTGAGTTATTTTTTGGGGATATCAGTGACTAGATCTGCAGATACTATGTTCCTGTGTCAGCATAAGTATGCAGATGAGATTATGTACAGGGACAAAATGGAAAACTGCAAGATCATGCTTACTCCGGTTGACTCTAAATCGAAGCTCAGCGCTGTTGATGGTGATCCAGTTTCTGATCCCACTCTTTATAGGAGCCTTGCAGGTGCACTTCAGTATCTTACTTTCACCAGGCCTAATATTGCTTATGTTGTTCAGCAGGTGTGTTTGTTTATGCATGCCTCAGGGAACCCCATTTCACTGCACTTAAATGTATCATTCGATACGTTAAGGGCACGCTTGATTATGGATTACATCTCTACCCCTCTGCACCGACCAAGTTGTTATCGTATACAGATGCAGATTGGGCAGGATGTCCGGACACGGAATGCTTCACCTCCGGCTACTGTGTTCTTAGAGGATAATCTCATCTCATGGTCTGCCAAGAGGCAAGCCACCCTATCCCGTTCGAGTGCAGAAGCAGAGTATAGAGGCATTGCAAATTTTGTTTTTGAGATGTGCTGGCTCCGAAACCTTATTTTAGAGATTTAGTGTCCCTTGCGTAAGGCGTCTATGGTGTATTGTGATAATATATCCGCCATATACTTATCTCATAATCCGGTTCAGCATCAGGAAACCAAGCACATTGAGATGGATATACATTTTTTTTGTGAGAAGGTTGCTATAGGTCATGTTAAGGTGTTCCACGTGCCTTCTTCGTATCAGTATGCGGATATCTTCACCAAAGGACTTCTTAGACAGCTATTCCTCGACTTCAGATCCAGTCTCAGCGTCCGGCCTCCTCCTGCTCTGACTGAGGGGTGTATTAGTGAATATTATATGATATTCACCATATATTTGATAATTATTAGTGTTGTATAATTATGGTAGATATAGTATCCTTATTGTATTAGGACTCCACATTGTACACACTATATTTATTTGTATTAATGAGAAATACTCTCCAAGGGAGATTACTATACTCTTACAATAATCACTAAACATTGTTTAGTGGGAAAATAGAGATTTTTTAGTAGTGCTCATTGCTTGCTCAAAAAGGATGTAGACATATATATAGAGAGAGATCTAGTAGCAATGACAATGACGAAAGTAAAGGCATCGCTAAAAGAAGAGTTGATCAGTAAGAAAAAAATTGATCTAACACCTAAGAGGTGTGTTCTAGATACACTTTTGATAACGTTTGGTGTATGTAAAATAATTTATGTGGTTAATGAGTTTGTGTTTCCCTCCGAAGTGTTTGCCGTTTTATCGGCTAACGAAATCGGATGACAAATTGATTCCTTAACTAAGAGAATTGGGCCAGAAGCGGAACTCTAACTTCCAGCAATGGGTTTCCCAACTACTCCAGAAAGCGTTAGGATGGTGATTGAGTAAACTAAGTGGTAATAAACATAAATACAGCTAGAGTGTAATAAAGGCGATAAAGATAGAATGGAGATATGTAAAAAATCATTTTTTTGATTGATTGTGTTGTGTTTTGTACAAATGATTCATATATTTATAGTACAAGAAAAATAAACGTGACCCCCTATGTTAGCCACCGAACTACCCACTAAGTCCACTAGCCAACTATGAGGAGGTGGTGCCGATTTTTTGCCTGGACCTCTAGCATGATCGACGGCACTCCCTTCTGCATGTTGTTGGTTGCTACTATTTCTAGAAGGTCCTTTGACTTGGTCTTCGAGGCGTCCAAGTATGTGTGGGTCTCAGCCGTTCCTCGAAATTATGACTCAGCCAAACTATTGCAATAGCCGATGATGCTTTTCTAGCCGAGGGTAAAGACTAACGGATTAGGCTATGATTCTGCTCAGTTACCGACTTAGAATCCTTTTCCACCTTTGGCTATCACTTGATTCAGCTAAACATTTTTTAGTGTTAATAATTGCCCCTTACATTAACTCGAGTGCGGCTGTCGAGTTGTTGTATTCCAAAATATCTGTCGTTTCGTGTGGCAGCCGTAGGTGTCATTTCAATCACTTTTACCTTAAATGCATGCAATGATGGTCTTTAAAAAGTTCTTTTTTCCTTCCACAGAAATGTCTCGACTTCCACAATTAATTTCTGATGGATTTTTAGCCAAACATTTTGGATGAAAAGACTCCCGACAGAGTGTCAATCATATCTCCAAGAAAAAGGAAATACTTAGGAGAGACATCCCCCCACCAAATGATTTCTCATTCAATCTTCTCGGCCATTCCCAAATTTCTCGCCTTCTTCAGAAAACCCTATTTCTTCATCAGAAAAAGAAAAACCATGTCTTCATCTTCTTCTCTATCTCTGGGTTCGGATAGCACCAGTTTGGCTGCTGATGACCTAATCCCTATTTTTGCCTTCATAGATGAGCAACTGGTTCTCTCCCCTTTTGGTACATCTGGACAAGGTGACCTCCTTCTTTCTCAGCATCTAAGCCCGGTGACCTACGACCTTTCGATTACGTGTGACTGGTTCACCGGTGACCGTTGTCCGGCTAGTCTGCATACCTAGCCGACCAATATTACCAACTATTCTATTTGGTTGAACCGAGTGAAGTCGACCAAAGAAGTCGAATGGAGGCGCACGAGTCTCTACGATGCCATTGTGTTGTCAGAGTTTAACTCCTCCTGCAATACCGATCTTATATATGCCTTTCTTAGTTACTAGTCGACCGCTGCCAATGCCTTTGTTTTCCCTTGGGGAATGATAACCCCCACACTGTTTGATGTGACGGCGATACTTGGCCTTCCGATTCCGGGAGTCGAGGCGCCTATAATAAGCGATTTAGATGTTGCCAATTTAGGCATCAAAGTCTCAAAGACACATTGCTAGCAATCTGTTGTCTTACTACGAAGGGTCTTTCCTAATTTTGCGACCATTTACCAAATTTACGATCTTTCATTCCAAGTGGCAATATGGTTTTCCAAACCAAGTCTCCTTCGGCGAACCTCTTGGGATTAACATATTTGTTGTATGCTTTAGCCATTTTTTGTTTACTGACTTCGATTCTTTCTAAGGCCATTAGTCAATCTTCATCTAGCTGATCTAACTTCATTAGCATGGCCTGCTGATATTCTTCCAAGCTTAAAGAATTCTGTTTGTCCACCCGTAATGACTTAACATTAATTTCCAGAGGTAACACTGCATCTTGACCATAGGTTAACCGATAAGGTGTTGTCCCCATAGCAGTAGACTTAGAGTTTCTGATTTCCCAAATAGCTTCATCCAAAGTGAGATGCCACACTGCTTGTCTATCCTCCACATTCTAACTAATTATGTCCACAATAAGTTTGTTAGTTGTCTCATCTTGTCCATTCGCATGTGCATAATAAGGAGAATATGTGATCATCTTGATCCCAAACTTCTCAGCAAAGGCTGCCACCTTAGAACCAGTGAACATCGTTCCTTGATCAGTTCTAATTGTCTCAGGGATACCATATCTATATATGATCTGGTATTGGATAAACTAAATGGCATATGTCTGATGAACTCTCTTCATCGGTTGTGCCTCTACCCATTTAGTGAAGTAATCAGTAGCCACAATAATGAAATTATGTCCCTTAGCCGATTGTCGGTGAATCTTGCCGATGAGGTCTAGCCCATCCTCTGAAAGGTCGGGGCTTCACGATCGGGTGCAACAACTCGGCTGGTACCTTTTGGATTGGTCCATGTCTCTGACACTCTTCACAACCTTTTGCATATTAAAAACAATTGGTTGTGATGGTAGGCCAATTATAGCCATGGTGATAAATCAACCACTTCATTGTTGACCCAGCTCTGTGCAATCCACAAATTCCTTCATGAACTTCTCTCATGACTCTTAAGGTTTCTGCCTTATCAATGCACTTGAGTAGCACCTCATTTAAGCTCATTTTGTAAAGATCATTATCAATGAGCACATACTTCAAGGCTCTCCTCTTGACCTTAAGGTCCTTACAAGTGAAAGGATCTTTTAAGTAACCGATTAACACTTGTTTCCATGAGTTGGAGTGGTCTATGGCTAACACTTTGGCTGGCAGTTCATCATACTCTAAAGTGGGTAGAGACTTTCTAAAGCCAGAAGCTTCTTGCGCTAAGTTGTTAGCCTAAATATTCATGCCCTTGGGAATATGACTTAATGTAGATGATGCGAACCTACTAAGTAACCTGCTAGCCGTTTTGTAATGGGCCAACAAATTTGGATTATTGCAGTCATATTCCCCGGCCAACTGCTTGATAACCAACTGAGAGTCTCCGCGAATCTTGATGTACTTTGCTTTCATAGAGACTATGAGTTTCAGTCCTATGATGAGAGCATCCTATTCATCTTGGTTATTTGTCAAGTCAGAATCTAATCAATAAGAGAACCTCCACGTTTTATCTCTAGGATCGATTATCGTTATCCTGACTCTGACTCCCTTCTGGGTTCCTGACCATCAAAAGTCAGCGTCCAAGGGATGACATCCATATATGTGGTATGGGTCCTCCACGTCTACACAATGGTAGTATGCCAAGAAATCGTCTACTGCCTGACCTTTGACAGCCCTGAGTGGCCTATACTCAAGAGAAAACGCAGTGAGCTTGATTGCCCATTTCATTAGTCGTCCTTGCAAAATAGGTCTATTCAATAAGTACCGGATGATGTCAATCTTGCACAAAATGTGAACCACATGTGGCATTAAATAATGCTCAAGTTTTGTACAATTATAGAATAAGGGCAAACAAAGCTTCTCTATAGAAGTATATCTAGTTTCAGCTTCATTGAGCATTCGGCTAAGATAGTAAACTGCTCTTTTGGTTCCATCATCGACATCTTGTGCTAACAGGCAACCGATAGACGTATATGCAGCCGAGATGTATAATTTCAACGTCTTCCCTAGCATGGGAGGTACTAGCATGGGAGGAGTTGCTATGGCCTTTTAAATTTGGTCAAATGCCTCTTGCTATTTTGGGCCCCACACTAACTCTTTTGACCCTTTAAGCCAAAGCAAATGTGAGAAAGCCATCATTTTGCCAGCAGAATTAGATATGAACCTCCTTAGGAAGTTGATCTTCCCTAGCATGCTTTGTAACTCCTTCTTTGTTCTGGGTGGTGTCGACTCCATTACTGCCCGAGCTTTGTTCTGATCTATCTCAATACCTTTCTTATATACCAATAAGCCAAGGAAGTTGCCAGCCGATACTCCGAACATGCATTTGGCTAGATTCATTTTAAGATTATGAATACTCCTTTTTAGTGCTTATTCCAGATCGACTAAATGATCTTTGAAGTCCTTAGACCTCACCACCACATCATCAATGTCGACCTCCATAGTTTTGTTGATCAAATTATGGAAGATGGTGTTCATTGCCCTCTGATAAGTAGCACCAGCATTTTTCAGACTGAACGGCATAACTACCCATTCATAAATTCTCAAGGCTCCTGGACACCTAAAAGCAGTCTTGTGAGTATCCTTATTGGCTACTGCTATCTGATTATAGCCGGAATATCCATCCATAAATGTCAGCACACCATTAGCGACAGCCGAATCGACTAGCATATCGGCTATAGGCATGACGTACTCATCTTTGGGAGTGGCTAGATTTAGGTTCCTGTAATCAATACATACCCGAACCTTGCCATTCTTTTTCTTCACTGGCACAAGATTTGCCAACCATTCCACGTACCTAGTCGTTTTGATAAACCCGACTTTCAGCAGTTGTTCAATCTCAACTTTAATTTGAGGCATCAGTTGAGAGTGATATCTTCTGGGTGGTTGTTTATAAAGTATGAAACCCTCCTTAATTGGCAATCTGTGCTCTACCAAAGTACGTGTTAACCCGGGCATCTCATGTTAATCCCATGCGAAGCAATCCTTATACTGCAGTAGAAGAGTCGTTATGCTTCGTTTATCCTCCTCCTTCAGCAAGCCACTAATATGTGTTGGCTGAGGTACTTCCTCGGTATCCAAGTTGATATCTTCCAAGGGATCCTGAGATTCAAAACTAGGCATAGCCCTTCTTATGGGTGATTCAAGTTCCATCAGCAACTCAATGTCATCGGTTGCCAGTGTTGGTTCTCCGTCGTAGTCCCCTACCTGTAATACCTCGGCTATCCTGGCTTTAGAACTTAGAGCAGTCAGTCGATGCCACAGATCACGTATGATTTGGGTCTCCTTAATCATTTAACTCTTCCAAGGTAAGTCGTGGTTCGGCTAATTGTTTTATTTCAAAATCTCAAGGAGTAAGATTGCAGTATTCCCAAGATCCTTCTTAGTATTTCTATGCGACAGCTATGGGAGCCACATAGGGTGAATATAAGACAACCTACAAGTTCTTAACCCCTGCCTGAAATGAATTATCATCGGCTAGATTATTTCTATCTTGTCTCCTTCCTAGAAAATGAGCATTTGGTGCATGGTGGAAGGAAGGCATCGGCTGGTTTGAATCCGGTATCTGCCCAACAAGATGGCATAGGATAGCTTGCCGTCTATCACAAAGAAGGCAAATCTGATCGTCTTAGGACCAACGGTGATTTCTGCTACTAAGATCCCCAAAGCTTCAGAGACCTCTCCCATAAAGCTAGACATTTTCATGTTAGTTGGGATGAGATCCTCCCTTGTTTTCTTGAGGCTTTTCAAAGTAAGCAGTGATATCACATTCAACATAGCCCCATTGTCGACAAACACTCGGCTGAAAGTTTTGTCGTTAATATAAGCCTTAATATAGAGGGGTTTGAGATGTTTAACCATCTCTTTTGTAGGTGCACCAAATACAGTGCTCAAAGTGTCCCTAGTCGTGGTGTCGCCCATTCAGTGTCTTCCACACACACATCGCCTTCTAGGCTAACCAGCTTAGAGTGGCTGGCCAAAACTCACATGGAATCAAGCTGACCATTTCAATGGCTTTCCAAATCTCATAGACTGAATCTTGCTTAAATAAATCAAGAATGCAGTCTCATACCTCATCCAATTCGGCTGGTGAGAAGTTAATATCTTCCATCTCCTAGAGGCATATAGTAATCGGCAGGGGCCCTAATGCCTGGATCATTTGTGCGACCTGTGGAACCATCTCGGCTAGGGATTTCTTCAAAATAGTAGTCTCCTGTTGAGGTTCCTTTGTTGGGTTGTCACCACGCTGTATATTCAGTTCTGGTTGGTCTAAAGTTTTTTCTTCATGCAGTACTATCTTTGAAGAGGTTGAGCCGAATGCCCGCTCGATAGCCTCAGCTATGGCAGACTAAGGAATTTCCTGATTATCGGCTGCCTCAGCGATGGATATCATGTTCAACGTTAGCTTCATCTTGCGCAAGGCTTTGGCGCGTTGCATCCTTCTCTTCTGCGTCCTGGATATAACACCCGACGGTGCCTCTTTCTTTCCAGAAGCCTGATTGACGAACCACTTTCATTCCTCTCTATTGGCGGTTAGCTTAATCATCATCCAGGATCTCAGCTGACCTTCATCCCTCACTGTGATACGTAAGTAAGAAATACCTTCCTTCACATTGAACTCAGCCACCCTCTGTTTAGCCATGGGTAGTGGTTTCGCCTATTTAGGGCACACTCGGCTTCTCATCGACTGGCAGCCATGCTTGCCCCTCAAGCCTGCTCCTGAGGTCTGCTGGGTCCCTTTTGAATGTCGGGTACTATTTGTGAGGTTCATGAACAATGTGCTCTGGTTTATAAGGACGGCCACGAACACTGCTTCTAGCTGGCTGGCTATCCATGTCGTCATAGATGTCACGTAAGATGCCTAGCCGATCAAATACAGAGGTTCTGGTGACCCCCTCCTTACCGGTGGGCTTCTTTGGACCCATATGGTTTTCATCGGCTATTTCTCCTTGATGTTCTTTGATTGATCTGGCTTGGCAAAAGATACCATAGATATCGGTACTGCGGGGAAAGGGTCAGTATCAACAGACATTTCAGCTATGTTTTTATCGTCTAGCTTGAACCTGCCCTCCTTGATGACTTTTTGAATTGCCTTCCTAAAGACCACACAATTACAAGTAGCGTGGCTATATGAATTGTGCCACTTATAGTACTTTTTATCCTTATGTTCTTCGGCAGACGGAATCCTATAGCCATCAAGCAGCCAAATCTGTTTATCCTTAAGCAGATGATCAAAGATCTTATCTGCCTTTGTAATGTCAAACGAGTAACCGATCCTGTCATCAGTCGAACTCGTCTCCTTGCCCTTCATAGCTTTCAGGGTTGGGCAAGATTAAACCTTACCCCTAACGATCTCAACTACCATTGTATCTATTGTGTATTCGGCTGACTCTAAGTCAGACTCATCTGCCTCAATAATGGGAACCTCAATTTCGGTTAGCTCTTCTTTTCTCCTTCTCCTGGATATACTGCTCTATTTGGCTAGCCTTTTTGGCTAACTAGCTTAAGTCAGAGTAGGACTGTCCCACTAATTTCTCCTTTAGCTGAGGATGCGGGTTATTGATTATCATATGGCCACATTCTGATTCAGGGAAGTGTACAGTGCATTTCCCAACCTTTCTTCTGAATCTCTCGATATGTTCGGTAGCCGACTCATCGACCTGTTGCTTGAGATTCGTCAAATCAGTTACAGTGAGTTGAGGTTGGGGCCAATAAGATCTATCATGTAAATAACGTTCTATGTCAGCCCAACTCTGGACGGAGTTGGGGGCCAAGGATGAATACCAAGCAAATGATGTTACAGTTAGAGAAACGGGGAATAAATGCAGCTTGTGATACTCGTTCTGGACAACTTCGCCATATTGGAAGATAAATATTTCGATGTGCTCAATGGTAGATTTGTCATCATTACCCGAGAAGGTGACAAAATCAGACATTTTGAAGCCTCTTGGCAATGGTGCTACTCGATCTATCCAATCGGGGTAGGACTTCCTGTAAACAGGCATTTTTAAGGGTTTCCGTTGGATGCCAAAGTACCTCCTCATGGTATTCATAATGGTTTCAGGGTTCATCAGCTGTGACGTCCCCTGCCAATTCTCAACTGGAACCGGCTGGTAGGTGTTCTGAACTGGAGGCCTCCATTCTGCCCCTTGTTGAACACGGTTTTGAAAGTTATAGGTATTATGCTGCCCATTACCAACATGTGGGGTATATCCCTATTGCTGTTGTTAGGCATAGCCACCAAAGCCTGCAACCTAAGCTCCTGGAACAGCCGATGGAACTTGAGGATAAGGTAGACCAGGTGTTCCATGTCTGCTCTCCTCGAACATCAGTCGTTCTTAGAAAGTTTGCGCTTTCTGGATGGTATGGATTGGTACTGGCCATGACTGCTGGAATAGTATCCCACTGTAGACAGCGTCACCAGATAGCCTAACAGGGTCATAGCCAGGGGCCATCGGCTGGCCAGCATTGGCGCCTGTATCGTAGGGTCGTTTTCATAAACGTACGGCACAACGGGCAGCAAACCAAGGTGTCCGGATGCCTGAACTGGTTTCCGAGCCATGTTGATCTGTCCATACTGCAGATTTCCTTGGTCTAGTGGCACATTTTGCCCCCTATCGTTTGGTGGAAACCATACAGTAGACTAGTTACCAAGTGACTGGGCTTGTGCTCCTATGTGTGCTATCGACTGTACCTGAGTAGGTACTGAGTGATACACATTCGACTGAGGAACAACACCTGGAGTCACAGTTGCATGGTGCACAGCGCCACTCGTCAGAGGGATGGCAGAACTAACCGAACCTTCTCCTGGATGCAGTCGATTGGCTTCCAATTCTCTCGCTTGCTGAACCTCATTATGCACCATTGGCTTGACAATGTCAGCCAATTGTTTGGAAACCTGGTACATAATGTCGTGGATGCCTAAGTCAATCTGTTGTCTAATGAAAGACGTGGTCATAACAGTTGGACCTTCAGGTTGACTAAGTTCACCCACAACTTGGGTTGATGGAGGAAGTGGATGGGTATCAACCGATCTAGGCATACCCGAAGAAGATGGTGGCTCGTTGTTCCTTCTGGGAAGATTCTATTTAGGATGTGGACTGGACTCTGGGTTCATTTTCTTACCAGACCTTAGGCGCGCCAAGTGTGATCCTGATCTGGAGAATCAAACTTCGCTATGAGATCACCTATGGTCCCACTGAGCGTGCCAAATTTGTTCCCCTCCGAAGTATTTGCCGTTTTATTGGCTGACGAAATCGGATGACAAATTGATAATCTTGAGTGGTAGTTGGATTTCCGCACTTGTTCTTTATGAAAGACTTAGAATTTGGAAATTAGTGTGATTCTCTTTACTTTCCGCTAAATTAACTCTAAATGAATTAGTATGTTAATCAGTTTGGCTTAACTATCGGATTGGGAATAGGTGTCATCACAGCTATCGTCTTTTGATCGTGACAAGTTACTTGATTTTGAACACAAATCTTTATAATTTTTAAAACAAGATTTGTAAATCTAAAATCTGCATACAAAATATTGAATAAAAGATGATAATAATAATAATAATTACGTTTTGTTCACAACAATAGTGTATCCGTTGATCTGTAGTGATGGCCCAAAAATTCATCTTTGTTAAATGAAAACTTGCAAGCTCAATCCAAATAATTGGATAATGAATCAGAAAAACAACTAAAATGGCCTCTACGTTACTTCCATTTCCATATATTCAATTTGTTCTGACTTGAATCCCAAAGGAAATGGTTGCTTCAACTTCTTCGCTTAGTACCTAATTTTCTCATATTGTATGGCATCCCTTCGTATCAAATTCAAGTTAAACTTATGTTATATGGACCTCAGTTATGAATTATGATGCGTGTAAGTATCTAATTACATGTATGTGCAGTTTTTGTAACTAATTTTTGGGATACATATTATACATGAATTATACATATATTATATTTATATTCGTCGACTATTTTAACTTTAAGAGGCTGAATGGACGACTATTTAAGTTAATTCTTTTAATTTTTAGTGTATTTTCAAGGATTCGTATGAAATACCAACATAAGATCAAGCGCGTTCAACATGTACACATCAAGGCAAAGAACTGAAAAGGAATCAATAATTTATTGTTAAATGTAGTAGTAATGAAATTTTGAGAACAAAGCGTTTGTTTTAAGCGCACCTTGTGGAATATACGTCTTCCTTTTGTTTTCTCGTTTGGTATTCGAAATCCATCTTGGAGTTTAGACTAATTTGATTTTGGATTGCGTAAGTTCCATTAAAAAAAACATTCTTTAATAAAAAAAAAAAATCTCAGAGCTTGAATCTGAGGCCTTTGGTTAATGTAGAAATTGTTGATGGTAGAATAGGATACTACTAGAAATAAAGAGTTTTTCCACCGATATTCAGTGGAAAATTTGTGCTATAAAACATAATTTTTCCACATCATTCCCACTGAATCAGCTCAATGGGGAATCACTGGAAAAACGCATGGTGAAAAACAAGGGGAAACTTTTTAATTTTTTCGTGTGTTCACACTACTATTTAAGTTTTTTCCACCAACATTCAGTGGAAATAGTCACTGAATATTTTTCAGTGGGAAAATAGTGATTTTCTAGTAGTGGAAACGAAGCTGGCATTAGAGATACGGGTTCGTCTGAACTCACTAACTTTTATCCAAACTGTATTTGTCTTAAAGTTCATTCAATATGCACAAATAATTAATTTAAAACTCAATAACTAAAAAAAAATGAAATTCCCATTCTTTAGCTTCTAATTCTGACGACGCTTTCGTGGTGGAATATGTATATGTCAGTCCTTAATAATGAGTGGTACCAATATACTGATGTGAGTCCTTAACAATGAGTGGTACCAAATTAAAGAGATGCTAGTTTGCCTTCCCCTTCAACGATCACGAGGGGACATGCAAATCTTTGAAGGCCGTTAACAAGTAAAGCAGGCCAATGGCTCTTGAGAATTGGGATAGGTGGTGGGGGATCGTATTAGATAAATATTTAAATTAGTAGGTCCTTGAGCAAATTTCACATCAATAAAAATACTATCTTATTAATTCTTAGTATTAAAGAAAATATTTTTTTAAATGTTGATCAACCAAAATGAAAAAATTATTTTTCTTCATACCGAATCCACCCTATATTATTCTTCCCAGTACGCAAAACCAAATAGCAAGTGGTTGATGTCTAATTGACTTGACACCAGAAAATCCAAGTCCCCCACGATTTAAACATTTATTCATGCAAATCGAATGGTAACAATCAGTGATAGAGATGGATATGTATGGATGTTGGTTACAAAGATACAGAAAACGAAAATTACAAGTAACTGCTAAGTATTACAAGAAACTGAAATTATAATTAACTTGAACAATAAATTGAAATTACAAGAAACTGTAATTGCAATAAACTTAGTATGCTGAGTCGAGTTTGCACTCTGTCTTTAAGACAATATTGCCCCATATGTATCCTTTCTACGTCCTGGACAATTGTCTCCCAAGATAAAACAGCAAATGAACAAATGAGCAAAGGAAACTCAAGTGCTACAGTGAAGAATTTTGAGTAATGAAATGATGCTGGAAGATAGTAGGAAGAACTGATTTTCGTTTCTGTTTTTCTGAGTTGTGTGTAGCTCAACAATGGTGACAAAGGGTCCTTTATATAGTTGAAGGAGAGGCTCAACAACTGCCCACATAAGTACCATTACTGGCCAAGTAATGGCAATTATGGAGGTAGTAATTCACCAAAATAAATGGTGAATTTGATGTGCAACGGATGGCATTTAGGAAGAGTAATTCAGCCAAAATAAATGGTTGAATTGAGTGCTAGTTGACGTTCTGTTCTCTGCCCAATCTGACTTTCTTGAAACTTCAGGGACCAAACTGTACATATTAAAATTTCAGGGACCAAACTGTACGTATTGAAGCTTCAGGGACCAAACTATAGATATGAAAGAATTCTGGTCCAAAAAGATAATATCAGAAGAAGCACAGCCCGTGACCCGTGACCCATGACCCGTGAACCCGAACAGGACGGGGGGCGGCGGCGGCGGCGCGCGTGTGGGCTTTCCTCGAACCGAAGCACATCTAGGTCCTCCCTCCTTTAAACACATGGGATACCCCTTGGGGTCCCAAACCCCAAGCCAACCTTGAGACTTATAAACAAAACAATTCTTTCTTCCTCCACCGATGAGGGAGAATTGATCTCAATACCACACTTTTCCATGCTTCAAACACCTCACTTCGTGAACCAATATCTCTTTCATTTCTCAATGAAATTTGACGATCCTTGACCCTACGGTTATCTACTTACTTAGTAGATTATGCACGTGTGAAGAACCGGATTCTCCAACATGCAGAACACTAGTGTTTAAGCCGTTAATGTTGGTCGGACGCAACTCCCGCCAAAGGCAAATTTCCAACAATGGATATATAGATCCATCTACTAATTTGGAGAAAGAAAATTAATGATCTTCACTAGGAATAAATGTTCTTCCACTTTAAATAATCAGATTATAAAGAAAAAGTCTGCATACTTGAAATTTGACGTTGAATATACGGCAGATGGAAGTAACTATTAGAATATGTAAATATTAATTGATTAGATTAGCATCTCTGTAAATATTCATAATTGATTAGATTAGCATGATTAGAATAATTGAAGATCTGATTAGCATGATTTCAACTATAATTGTATTGTATATAAACTTGATCAAATCAATGGAATAGCACACAAAAACATTCCATCATCTCTATCACTTCTATCATGATATCAAGAGACTAGGTTAATTTACCTATCAAATTAGCCAATGCCTTCTCTTTGTGTCTGAAACTGTTCTCTTCCTTCATTGTCTCGCCATGGCTGCAAACCAAATAACTGACCCGAAATCTTCTTCCTCATCCAATCTCACTCTCCATCCCACTTTAACAGTGTCAAACATCAATACTTTCATCAAAATCAATCTTGACATTGAAAAGGGTCAATACATAACATGGTCAGAACTTTTTAAAATCCATGCTAGGGCTTATAAAGTTCTCGACCATATCACTCCAAATTCAAAGGAAACAACGACAACAGACACATCCCCATCTCTCAAACATACAGATCCTGAACTCTGGTCACGGATTGATGCCACTATTTTACAATGGATTTACAGCACCATATCCGAAGACTTTCAGAACACAATTCTTGAACGGGACTCCACTGCCGAATTATCATGGAATCGGCTAAAGGACATATTTTCTGACAATAAGAACTCGAGGGCACTATACCTCGAACAAGAATTTTCGTCATCCAGATAGAAAATTTCCCAGATGCTTCATCTTACTACCAGCATCTAAAATCACTGGCGAACCAACTTTCAAACGTCGGCGCCGTCGTGTCAAATGATAGGTTAGTACTTCAAATGGTCTCCGATTTAACTGACGCATATTCCACTGTTGCTTCCCAGATTCATCACGGTGACACTCTTCCTCCCTTCTACAAAGCCCGATCCATGCTCGTTTTAGAAGAAACGGCACAGGCGAAGAAGATTGCACACTCGACCGACACCTCTGCTCTTCATACTTCAAACGATGACACTAATAATACAAACGGAAATCAATGTGTCCATCGTCCAAACAACAACAACAACCGTAACTACAACAACAATCGGGACGATAAAGGTGGTGGGGGTAATAATCAAGACGACAAAAGGAAAGGAAAGAGGGTTGTATCTGGTCGACAACAACAAGGAGGGCAACACCAACACCTGTCTGGTTATTCTAATTAGGACTACAATGGGCCAAACCCCTCATTTTATCCGCTCTGGGCCTATTCTCCAAATGGGTTGTGGGCTGTTTCTATTCCTTGCCCGTATCCAATGGCATATCAAGTACAATTTCAAAGGCCTAACACAGCCAGCGTCCTTCTATATTGGGCCCCATGCCTCAAACCCACATTGCATCAGCCCAGTCAACTTATGCACCAACTGATATTCAACAAGCTATGCACACTATGTCAATTGCTCCTTTGGATGATCAGTGGTACATGGACACTAGAGCTACATCTCACATGACTGCAAATGGAGGTAATCTTACGTCTTATTTAAATAAGAGCAATAATCATAATATTACAGTTGGTAGAGGTCATACAATTCCAATTATTGGATTTTGGAAATGCATTATTACCCAAACCCCATCCACCATTAACTTTAAAAAATGTTCTACATGCCCCAAAATAAATAATAAAACCTTGGTTCCGTGCGAAAATTCACCATTGATAATTATGTTTCTATTGAATTTGATCCATCCGAATTTTTTTGTGAAGGATTTTCAGATGGGGATGCATTTAATGAGGTGTAACAGCATGGGTGATCTCTATCCAATAACCACAAGACCTTCTTTTGAAAGCTCCACACCCTCTACTTTTGCAACTTTATCTCCCGAATTATGGCATAGTCGTTTAGGACATCCGGAGCTCTTGTTTTAAGCTCTCTCTACCGGAACAATTTTATTGATTGTGATAAACTTCGAGATTATTTTTCTGTCATTCTTGTTCCCTTGCGAAACAAGTAAAACAACATTTTTATGACTCGTCATCACTAACCTCTTTGCCATTTGATATTGTGCACAGTGATTTTTGGTAATCACCCATCCTTAGTTCGGGTGGTCATCGGCATTATGTTTTCATAATTATGTCACAACACAATTTGAAAGAAAAATAAAACAATAGGAGGGAATACAACAATGAGTCCTTTCACAAGTTTTGTGAATCCCATGAAATGAGCTTTAGATTCTCTTGTCCTCATACATCTTCTCAGAATGGAAAAGCCAAAAGTAAAAATCGTACCATAAACAATATCATCCGAACTCTCCTTACTCGTGCCTCTTTACCCCCCCCCCCTCATTTTGGCATCATGCATTACAAATGGCTACCTGCTTGCATAACATAATTCCCAACAAAAAGCTTGCATATAAAACACCTACGAATATTCTCTATCAAAAAGATCCATCCTATTCTCATCTTTGGATCTTTGAGTGTTTATGCTATCCACTACTTCCCTCCACTTCTAGGAATAAATTGCAAGCAAAATCAACACCTTTTGTTTTTTTTTGGGATATCCTGCAAATCATAGAGGTTACAAATGTTATGATTTATTGAGTCGAAAAATAATCATTTCAAGACATGTAATTTTTTATGAAGATACCTTCCCTTTTTCAAAAATACATAATAAAAAACCCGCAACATATGAGTTTCTGGATACATGTCTCATTAATCCATTACTTCTACAACCTCCACCTACATCAACACCTAATCTAAGGGACTCAACCTCTACTCCCTCACAGGAAATTCATGAGTCTGGTCAAACTCCTATTCGAACCGACTCCACTCCAACTCAATTAGCACCAACCATAATAGACAATGCTCACACATTGTCTCACTCCAGCCCTCCTCATTCCTTACCACACAGTCCGATAAATTCCCAACAAACTAACCAAACCAGTTCATATATAACTCCTCATCAATCCCCTCAAATGAAAACAAGAGCCCAACACAGAATTTTTAAGCCCAGAAGACTTATCAATCTTCACACCACTACTAAAAATTCCATTTCTCATTTGCCTACAAATCCCATCCATGCATTAAACGATCATAATTGGAAAATGGCCATGAAAGATGAATACGTCGCTCTTATTCTAAATAAGACGTGGGACTTAGTGCAACGACCGTCTAATTCTAATATCATTCGAAGTTTGTGGATTTTTAGGCATAAAAAGAAATCTGACGGGTCTTTTGAGAGGCACAAAGCCAGACATGTAGGTGATGGTGCAGGACAACAAACTGTTCTAGATTGCGGTGAAACATTCCGTCTGGTGGTCAAACCGGCTACTATTCGGACAGTCCTTAGCATTGCATTATCAAAATCTTGGTGTCTCACTCAATTTGATATAAAAATACATTCTTACATGGATATCTCAATGAAATTGTCTATATGCACCAACCATTGGGTTTTCGTGACCCTCAACACCCTAATTATGTATGCTTGCTCAGGAAATCCCTATATGGACTTAAATAAGCCCCTCGAACTTGGTACCAGCATTTTGCAGATTATGTAGCTACATTGGGCTTCTCTCACAGCATCTCAGATCATTCTTTATTCATTTATCGTCGAGGCACAGACATGGAATATATTCTCCTTTATGTGGATGATATAATTCTGGCTACTTCTTCAGAGAATCTTCGACAATCCATTATGTCTAAGCTTGGATCTGAATTCGCGATGAAAGATTTGGGCCCACTTAGCTATTTTTTGGGTATCTCTGTCACCCGACATTCCGGAGGACTATTTCTTTCACAGAAGAAATATGCAGAGGAAATTATTGAGCGGGACGGTATGTCCTCCTGCAAACCATCTCCTACACCGGTTGACACAAAAGTAAAACTTAGTTCCTCTTTCGGTAATCCTTATCATGACCCGACGGAATATCGTAGTCTTGCAGGTGCATTACAATATTTAACATTTACAAGACCTGATATATCATATGCGGTTGAACAAGTTTGCTTATTTATGCATGACCCAAGAATCCAACACATGTCTGCATTAAAGCATATCATTCGCTACATTCACGGTACACTCGAATTTGGACTCCATATCTACCCAACTTCCATCAACAAACTCATATCATACACTGACGCAGACTAGGGGGATGTCCGGATACTAGACGCTCAACTTCTGGTTACTGTGTCTACCTCGGAGATAACTTGATATCTTGGTCAGCAAAAAGGCAACCTACATTATCCAGATCAAGTGTTGAGGTCGAATACCGTGGAGTAGCCAACGTCGTCTTTGAATCTTGTTGGATTCAAAACTTACTTCTGGAGCTTCACTGTCCAGTTGTAAAAGCCACTTGGGTATATTGTGACAATGTCCCTTCACGCTATCAAATTGCCAATATTTTCACTAAAGGACTCCCGCTTAGGGGTGGCCAACGGGCCAGGCTAGGATGAGTCGGGGTGGGTTTGGCGGGATCGGGGCGGGGCGGGATGGGGGGGTGTATCGGGTCGGGGCGGGATCGGGACAGGCAGGATTCGACGAAGTCCCTTCCCAGTTCCGGTCCCGTCGGAAAAGGAGTGGGGAGGGACGGGATCGGGTCGGGGCGGGAATTTTTTTTTTCGCACTTAATTTAAAAAATAACATATATATAAACAACTCAATAATTGAATAATATAGTGTAATAAAAATATCTCAAGGCTGTTTTGTGCCTCTTATATTATTTAATAGACATATAATTCTTTTTGTAATACAAATACAATTGTCAAAATTGCAACTTTGTGGTGTTGTTCAAAAGTTGCAAATGACATAGTAAAATTGCAATTAAAAAAATTATATTTTGAAAAAAAACTGTTCTAGTTTCTTGATAATTTCCTATGATTCTTTGGTTGGAATTGGTATTTGTTGGTCAAATTGCTCCACGTTGCTTCCACCACCTTCGGATAAGATGTCATTGTAGTTTTCATCTTCTTCTTCGTTGATCTCCGGTTGACCGCACCTTCTCCGCTCCGCTCGTATCCAATCTCTGAATAATACCGCAATCTCCAAGCTATCTCCGGCTAATGAGTGTCTGTGCTCTCCTATTTGATATCCGCCGGCAGAAAAGCGCTTTCAGACACCGTAGATGACACTTGAATGTTCAAAATATCTCGGGCCATCATTGAAAGTGTCGGAAAGGTCTTCTCATTCCCCCTCCTATTTCAGCAAGCCTTCACGTCCTTCTTCATTGAGAACTGTTTAGTACGGTACAGAACCCTACAAAACAAAAATATCAAACTCACTAATTTGGTTAGTAGTGTTACCACCGCACATTCTATTTCTGAGGCTTTCAATACTAGCCGTAGAAACAACATGTCTTTTGTGAGGTTGTGTTGAAGAAGAAGAATATGGTATGGAAGCCGGTAGGTTGCTAGCACTTTCTTGTTGGTAAAACCTATATACTTTTTTGCATTCGTCTTCTACGCTAGACAACATTTCTTCTTTAGTTTGTTCAATAGGTGGTGGGTGATTTGGATTTTTGGGACTAGGAGGTGGTAGTACTACTATACAACCATAAATAGTTTCAATAAGTGATTTAGTACCGTCTATTTTAATAGTCGGATTTAATACATCACTAATAATATAAATAGTGGAAATATGAATAAAATATTTTTTTATTTTGGTAAAAAAAATTAATAGATGCATTATAAGCTGGTTTATCCATATATTCATTAAGTAGTAAAAATATTAGAGCTATATAAAACAACATAGTTGAAATAGTAGGATAATATAATACCGAAAAATTCTTTTGTTGCTTGAAAAAAATTCTTTAGAAATACAATAAGTTCATAAATTTTTCCCCAATCGCTATCTACAATCATATCAGCTGGATTTTGATTATGAGAGTTAAAAAATAAAGTTATAGGTTTTCTATAGTCATAAGCAACAAGTAGTTGCTTTTATAAAGAATTCCACCTAGTGGGTACTTCTTCCGGAATTTTTCTATACGGTAGTTGGCAATCGTGACAAGTTTTTTATATTCTTTTTTTTTTGTTGTATTCTATTATTTTTAAAAATAAAGTTTATAGCAAATTGTATTTTACTAAGAATGTCTTCAAAAAGTGATAGACCATCCTTTACAACTAATTTATATATATGGTACGCACATTTTATATGAAAATGATCTGGAAAAGATGGAGTTAAACTATTTTTTAAAATTGTAATAGCATAATTGTTAGAAGAAAGCGTTATCTAATGTAATAGTCATAATTTTATCGGTTATTCCGTAATAATCGCACACTTGATAAATATTTTCTGCAATAAAAACACTAGTGTGCCTATCATCTATATATCTATATGCTAAAATACGTTTTTGCATAGACCATTTATAATCTATCCAATGACAGGTTGCCGTTAAATAATCATGGTCGTTAGTACTACGGCCTATATCAGAAGTGATAGTCACTTTGCCATTAAAATGATATAATGAATAATGTAAATACTATTGATATTCATGTGTAAATTTAAATACATCTCTCTTAACAGTTGATCTAGTAAAACTGTCAAAAGCAATATTATACATTTCTCTAATGTAATGAATAAAACCAGGAGATGAAGGAAATGAAAAAGGCAAACCCTCCACAACAACTAATTTTGCTATTGCTTCCCTATCTCTATGTTTATTGTAATTAGGGCCTACAATTCCCCCCGTCGTAGGGTTAATTTGACCCTGTACTTGGTCCGGGATAGTATGTGAACCTTGTCTCGATGGAGCGGGCGTTTGCGCACCCGGTTTTGAAGCCTCGTATTGGGCATACCTAGCTGGATGAGCCCTTGCTACGTGTCTCATTAAACCACCCGTCCCACCGTGATCTTTTCCAGTTTTAAATTTTAAAACATCTTTACAAATTTTATATCTAGCTACTTGATTCTCTACGTCCCTATCAAAAAATGTCCATGCATTTGATTTTAATGGTCGTTTTGCTGGACCTCGTCTCATACTAGGGAGAATATGAGGCATTTTAGTTGAAGGTGCACTAGTGGGTGTGTTGGCATCTACATTAGTGGGTGTATCATCTGGATCATCGTCTAAATTAAAGTTTTCTTGAGTTTCAGAAAATAGCTCCTCGTCTAAATCTAATGGTATTGCAGGAAAATGTTCAGTATCAACAAAATCATCCTGTGTAGGAATAGGATTCTGTCTAGAAATAGGATGACTAGAAGAAGTACCATTTTCCTTGTTGCCCCTACTAGAAAAAGTCTGACCCTTACCCTTACCCTTACCCTTACCCTTACCCGTAAGCATATGTTTAAATCCTTCTATTATAATTATACTAATAAATAATTAAAGTAAATGAAATTAAGTGTGCTAAATAAAATATACAGACAATAATAATTTAATGAAGGAACGAATGTACCAAACGCCGACGTGTAATCGAGAGGTTGAAAATTGAAACTTTGCTATGTAAGATCCTCAAGTTAGTTGTCAACTTCACTCCCAAATGAATAAATAAAATTCAATATTTAGTAAACAATGTAGACTTGTAGAGAGATAGATTGAGAGATTAGAGAGATTGTAGGAAGATTTGTGAGAAAGATGAAGAGAAAATGAGGTATTTATAGTTGGAAAATTGGGTTAAAGTGTAAATATAATAACTTATGGGTTAAAAATAAATATTAAGGGGGTAGGGGGTTGGGGGAGGGGGGAGGCCAAAAATGGTCGTTGCACAACGGCCAAAATGTAAAATGGTCGTTGGTGCAACGGTTATTTGTGCAAAGGGGAAGTTTCGGGCGGGATCGGGGCGGGACTGGGATCGGGACGGGACCGGGATCGGATCGGGCCTGGCGGGACGAGTTGGGATGAGACCATGTCCCGTCCCGATTTGAGTCTCGGTACCGTAAAAAAAAATGTCGGGGTCGGGGGGGACCGGGCCAACCCGGCCCACTGGCCAGCCTTACTCCCGTTGCAACTCTTCAGTGATTTTTGAGATAGTCTCAACGTACGCAACCTCCCGTTTCGACTAAGGGGGTATATTAGAATCTGTAAATATTAATTGATTAGATTAGCATCTCTGAAAATATTCATAATTGATTAGATTAGCATGATTAAAGATCTGATTAGCCTAATTAGCATAATTGAAGATCTGATTTATGATTAGCATAATTAAAGATCTGATTAGCATGATTTCAGCTATAATTATATTGTATATAAACTAGATCAAATCAATGGAATAGCACACAAAAATATTCCATCATCTCTATCACTTCTATCAGTAACGTTCGGGTTCAACCTAGTCCAATATTTAGACACAATATTGTATAGAAAATTACTAAAGTTTGACTAATATTGCATCTTTTTTTAGGTAGGGAAATGAAGAGGAGATTACAAGGTGGGAAATCAAACTCTCACCAATAAGGTAAAAGTTTTGGTAGCCAACCAACTGAACTACTAGGATTCCCTATTAATATTACATCTCGAACTCATAATTTTAAAATTATAATAAATTTATTAGTAAAAAGATAAATATATGCTAAGTTTGTGGGTCTGATTGATTGCGGGGTTGTACGGGTCTGCAACCCCTGCGATGATCGAATTAATATATAATTCGGAATAAGGTTTTTTCGCATCCTATATGTACATGGCTTCCCATAATTATATATCATGTAATCATCTTTTATTAATAATTAATAATAATTGACGACGATCGCACATGGTTTTCTTCCCCTTGAGGATTTCGACGTAAAATTATGTGTTTTTCTTTTTCGTTATCATTGATTTAATTCTTGTTTTCTCATAACAATATCGCCGCACAAAAGAAAAACATAAATATTGAATCCATCTCTATCATACGATTGATAATTACTATTCATTCTTGATGACCACTAATAGTCACTTCATTATTGGTGAAAACTCCATATTCATACTCCTTCGCCTGTAAAGTCGGACCAAATTGGATCATCTTTTGGAAGTTGCGGGTTCCATTTAGACTGAGAATGATGAATTAACCTCATGCTTTGCAAAGTAAAATGGGGAATGATTACCACCGTGTGATGTAGCGATAGGGATTTTTCTGTCCTTCATTAAAGTTTTTGAATTTAAATCTGAAAATGAAAAACATTTCAGAAAAGAGCGCTTTACGCCCTTAAGAAGTTTATGTGATGAAATTTAAATTAGTCAGGTCAGTAAATTTTTACTACTGATCAAATGCTTAATCTCAATAAAAAGAATGGCACATTAATGTTTTGCATGAATATCAAGTGTTCAATAGATTACACTCTTAGCTGAAGTCTAAATGGAATTTTTGACAAATTCAAGTTAAATGGTCTCTTGCAGAAATTTGAGGTAAGACTGCGTACAATAGACCCTTGTGGTCCGGTTCTTCCCGAACCCCGCGGATAACAGTAGTTGAATGGTTAATCACAATAAAAAGACTAACATATTTTGCATATTTACTCTTAGTTTAAGTCTAAATGGAAGTTTTGATAAGTTCAAGAATGTCTATATATTCTACCATTATTTATCATTTTCACATAAACGATATGCCAATAATTAAGTTCCAAAAAGAAGCACTGTAAGGACCAGAAATGACAACTCTATTCTCTTAGCTCCATGATACAGTCATTTGGACAATTGCAAATCATATCCTAGATATGATTTTTAAATAATGACAAAGTGTGGAAAAAGTTATGGGAATATAATATTTAGGTGAAGATAAACATAGTTTATACTTCTTTAAGTGATCATAAAAACAAGCCAATAAGTTGTAAATTTGTAAATAAAAAACTATGCTGGAGAAAACAAATTCAATTTAATACTACTCTTTCCGTCCCAATTAATAGTCAATATAGTTTAAAAACGTCCCAAATAATTGTTCTGTTAGAAAATTCAAGATTAAGTTGGCAATTATTTTCAGCTATATTTTTATTGCATAATATTTAAGAAAAAGAAATTAATTTACTTTTATTAAATGACAGTAACTTAATAAACTATATGCTATATTTTTTATTTTTTAACAAACGTAAAATGAGGAGCCAAAGAAACAGTTAATTTAATATCTAAATTTGATTTTTTTTTTCTTGGGTATGATGGTGATTGCCAATGCAATTTCTTATACTCCATTGTTCAGCATATTCCTCGACCTCGGCAACGTGAAATGCCACATGATTGAATCCTTTGGCTGTACTAATATATACCAAACCTTTCGTATTATTTACCCGTGTTTCATATGCAGTCAAATGTTGCAGCCTACAAGCTATTGATGCAGAGCCCGTTTGGATTGATTGGAATATTGCTTTTTTAAAGAAAATTCTGGTGATAAGGATTTTATTCCTATTAAAATGATTGGAATATCTTTAAACTTGTTTTTATGGTGAATAAATTGATTATTCCAAAGTTTCTTAATTCTAATTGATTCAAATACAAAATTATTTATATAAAAATTTGATTTCAAACATTCTACATTGATTACATAAGATAAATTTTACTTTCGTTTTTAGATTGAACGAATAATACATAGGGAAAAAAAACAATAAGCTAATATTAAGATTAAAGGAGACAGAAATTGGCAAGCTGGAGTAACCGATCAAACATCATCCTAATATTTGGAAATAAGAGCAGAAATTGAAAATAAATAATTGATGTGCTTGATAAAAATATGTTTATAAACACTGTTTCTGTTAAATATACACACAATATACATGTGTATATTGGGTCTCGGTTGGCTCTCGGATTTTTCCCCCTTTGTACCGTGTAGCTTAGGTAAATATTTAGTATCCTAGTTTAGGCAATGTTGTAATGTAATTAGTATTGTACACTTACCATAATAATTGTATTACAATAAATGTATAGTTAGTATCCAAGTAGAATAAGGTTTTAGAAGTAGAATAGGAATAGGATTCTCCTATTATGGAAATATGTAACTTGTATAAATAGTCTTTCAATCAATGAAAATAATCAAGGGATTATTTCTTTCATGGTATCAGAATCCTCTCTCTAAAAATCCTCCTACTCCCGTCGCCACCTCGAATTATGAGCCCTCTTTGTCTCATTTTTCGTACCGACGGTCTCTCCTCTCTTCTCAAATTTTCCTTCCAAATCCCTCAATCACATATTATTCTATCAATATGTCTACATCCCGGAACATGTTTCATCCTGCCCTTACAGTTTCTAACATCAAGAATAACATCCCTCTTGTCCTTGAGATAGAAAACGTCCAATATGCGACGTGGGTCGAACTGTTCAAAATTCACGCACGCTCGCATCAAGTCATCCATCACTTAATCCCCGTGGCTCCTGAGGATACAGAGGTGCCAAAATGCGAGGATGATCCTAAGTTGTGGACGACTCTTGATGCCACTGTCCTCCAGTGGATATATTCCACAATTTCTACCGACCTTTTGCAAACGATTATTGAGCCTGACGCTACGGCACATGCAACTTGGGATAGCCTGCATGATATATTCCAAGATAATCAAAATTCTAGAGCCGTTACTCTTGAGCAGGATTTCTCTCACATCAATATGGAAGATTTCCCTACTGTTTCGGCTTATTGCAAAAGATTAAAGGAATTGGCGGACCAACTTCGCAACGTTGGTGCGCCAGTTTCGAACTATCGTTTGGTCCTCCAAATGGTTTCCAGCCTCTCCGAGGCCTATAACGGTGTTGGAAATCTTCTTCGGCAAAGCAATCCGCTTTCGCAATTTTATCATTCTCGTTCTATGCTTACACTCGAAGAAGAAGGCATGGCAAAACGAGCGGCTACCGGTTCTAGTCCAATAGTCATGATGACCGAGTCCACGGTTTATCCTACCGGTTCCAACAACTCAGGCCAAAACTGCAACAACAGTGGCGGCAAAAAAGGTGGAAATAAGAAAAATGGCAAGAACCGCGGCGGCAGCCGGCAGAATCGTGGTGGTGGTGGCGGCCCTCGCGGTGGTCAGCAGCAACAACAGCAGTTATAGGCCCCACAGTGGGCCCCTATACAGTGATAGTGGGCCCCACATCCACAGTTTGGGCCCAGTCTAGTTTCACCCCACTGGCAGTGGGCGGCCCAGCAGCAGTCCAGGCCAAATTCTGCTTGGACCACATACAGCCAGTCCTCCGGGCCGAGGCGACGAGACGGGGGTACTTGGGCCTCGGCCCCCGCAGGCCCATCACGCAGCCGCAATCACTTCTACAGACATCGAAGCCATAATGCACACGCTTGGTTTAAATCCTCCGGACCCAAATTGGTATATGGACATCGGTGCCACTACCCACATGACATCCGATTCAGGTATGCTCTCGTCTTATTCCAATTTGAGCAACCGTCGCGGCATAATTATTGGTAATGGTAATTCTATTCCAATTCGTGGTTATTATCATAAAACTGTATCTCCCCTTCATCCACCTCTTATCTTGAAAACACCCTACACGTCCCCAAATTGATTAGAAACTTAGTCTTTGTCCGTAAATTCACTACTGACAATTCAGTTTCTATTAAATTTGATCCATTTGGTTTCTTTGTGAAGGATTTCAAGACGGGGAGTCCTCTCATGAGGTGTGATAGTAGGGGAGATCTTTATCCTATCACACCAATTTCCGATCCATCGAGTCAAGCCCTGCCATCTGCCTTTGCAGCCATTTCTCCTTTCTTGTGGCATGCTCATCTTGGTCATCCGGGACCATCTATTTTGTCCTCATTAGATAAAAATAGCTTTATTTCTTGTAAGGGTATGAGTAGTACTCCAAATTGCCAGTCTTGTTCTTTAGGAGAAACTATTAAGTTGCCATTTGTAGACTCAAATTCTCATACTTTAATGTCATTTGATATTATTCATAGCGACTTATGGACGTCTTCTGTTCTTAGTTCTGTGGGTCATCGGTATTATGTTCTCTTTTTGGATGATTATTCTAAGTTTTTATGGATGTTTCCAATAGCGAAAAAAATCTCAAGTTTTTTCCATCTTCTTAAAATTTAGAGCATTCATTAGAACCCAATTCGAACGAGAAATCACAAATATTCAGTGTGATAATGACAAAGAATATGACAATGGCGTGTTTCGGGAATTTTGTGCTAATAATGGGATCAATTTTTGTTTTTCGTTTCCTCATACGTCTTCACAAAATGGGAAAGCCGAACGCAAAATTCGTTCCATAAATAACATTGTCCGAACTTTATTAATTCATGCTTCCGTACCCCCGTCTTTTTGGCATCATGCTCTACAAATGGCTACCTATCTCCTTAACATAATTCCTTCCAAAGGTTTGACATATTCTTCCCCCCTTCAAATTTTATATAATAAAATTCCTTCATATTCACATCTTCGGGTTTTGGGGTGTTTGTGTTATCCGTTATTCCCGTCCCCCGTAATTAACAAACTTCAGGCCCGGTCAACTCCATGTGTGTTTTTAGGTTTTCCGTCTAATCATCGTGGCTACAAATGCTTTGATTTTTCCTCTAATAGAATCATCATTAATCGCCATGTAATTTTTTATGAATCCCAAATTCCATTTGCTAAAGTTAATACCCCGTGCCTTGTTCGTATAATTTTTTGGATGATAGTATATCTCCATATATTATTCACCATTTTTTGGATGTATCCCGCACCCAAAATTCTCCAGCGGGCCCACTGCCCATTGGTCCCATTGTCAGTCCCAATACCGCCATTGAGCCAGTTCCAGCGATAGGGATAGTCCAGCCCAATTCTGGAACTGGTCCAGTTCCTGCTCCTGTTTACCGAGTTGGGCCAGCAGGCCCGTAATCATGTGTCTGTCTTAAATGACCCGAATTAGAAAATTGCTATGACCGGTGAATATAATGCTCTTATTTATAATAAGACGTGGGAGTTGGTGCCCCGTCCATATGGTATTAATATTATCAGGTCTATGTGGATTTTTGCTCATAAAAAGAATTCAGATGGTTCATTTGCTCGACATAAGGCGTGGCTTGTGGGTGATGGTAAGACTCAGCAGGTTGGTGTAGATTGTGGTGAGACGTTTAGTCCGGTGGTCAAGCCAGATACCATTCGAATTGTGCTTAGCTTGGCTCTTTCGAAGGCATGGTTTATTCATCAGTTAGATGTAAAGAATGCTTTCCTATATGGGGATCTCAAGGAAACAGTCTATATGCATCAGCCTTTGGGATTCAGGGATCCCAAACATTCTCATCATGTCTGTTTGTTGAAGGAGTCCTTATATGGGCTTAAGCAGTCTCCCCGGGCCTGATATACGAGGTTTGCAGACTATGTTTCGAATATTGGGTTCACTCACAGCAGGTCGGATAATTTTTTGTTCATCTACCGTCGTGGGTCGTCATTGGCCTATATTCTGTTATATGTCGATGATATTATTTTGACTAACTCTTCCGATGTCTTACGCCAGTCTATCATGACCATGCTCAACTCTGAGTTTTCTATTTAAGACTTGGGGCCCTTGAGTTACTTTTTGGGGATTGCTGTCACTCGTCATTCAGATGGGTTGTTCTTATCTCAAAGGAAGTATGCAGCTGAGATCATTGAAAGGGCTGGGATGTCATCATGTAAGTCTAATTCCACTCCAGTTGATACTAAGCCCAAGCTTAGTGCCGCGGTCGGCGTACCATACGATGATCCGACCCGCTATCGCATTCTGATAGGGGCCCTTCAGTATCTTACATTTACGAGACTAGATATTACGTATGTTATCCAGCAGGTGTGTTTGTTCATGTATGATCCCAGAGTTGAGCACATGAATGCACTCAAACGCATTATTCAGTATGTTCAGGGTACATTTGACTATGAGTTGCATTTATATCCTTGCTTAACGTCCACAGTTGTCTCGTATACGGATGTTGATTGGGGTGGTTGTCCAGAAGCCAGACGGTCTACGTCTGGCTATTGTATGTTTCTTAGAAATAACCTGGTCTCATGGTCTGCTAAACATCAGTCGACATTGTCCCGATCCAGTGTCGAGGCCGAGTATCGAGGGGTAGCTAATGTGGTCTCGGAATCATGTTGGTTACGTAATTTGCTATTCGAGCTTCATTCACCTATTCAGAAAGCAACCTTGGTTTATTGCGATAATATTAGTGTCATCTACCTTTCTGGTAATCCGGTTCAGCACCAGCGCACTAAACATATGGAGATGGACATTCACTTTGTCCGCGAAAAAGTTGCTCGTGGTCAGATACGCGTCTGCCATGTCCCGTCAAGTTATCAAATTGCCGACATCTTTACAAAGGGTCTTCCCTCAGTCCTTTTTGAAGATTTTAGGAACAGTCTCAGCGTTCGAAGACTGCCCGCTATAACTGCGGGGGGGTGTTAAATATACACAATATACATGTGTATATTGTGTATATTAGGTCTCGGCTGGCTCTCGGATTTTCCCCCTTTGTACCGTGTAGCTTAGGTAAATATTTAGTATCCTAGTTTAGGTAATGTTGTAATGTAATTAGTATTGTACACTTACCATAATAATTGTATTACCATTAATGTATAGTTAGTATCCAAATAGAATAAGGTTTTAGGAGTAGAATAGGAATATGATTCTCCTATTATGGAAATATGTAACTTGTATAAATAGTCTTTCAATCAATGAAAATAATCAAGGGATTATTTCTTTCATTTTCTATTACTATAATATAATTAAAATGCCCTAAAACTATCAACTAAGAATGAGTTGATTTTTTGCAATATATTTTTTAAACTTAATTTAAATACAAATTAATTTATATCACAATTCAACTTGTGTTCTAAATTGATTTGAATAACATATTCTTGGATAGTTTCAACTTATGACTTTTGACTTTTTTTTAAGCTTAAAAGCACTTGACTCAAAAGTTCTTCATATTTGCTAAACAATAAATCAAGCTAAACAATGATTTTTTTCTCCAATGGAGTCATGTACAACGACAAAAATGACATATTATAATAAAATCACTAACATGTGCATTGTTGACTCGGCTAACATAGAGGAAATCCGGGATTTACATCAAAATTAGCAAAGTCCCACAAAGAGGCACCAAGAGGGTGTTTGGATTAGCTTATTTTAAGTGTTTATTGGCTTTTAAGCTTTTTTCTAATTTCTGTGGTATTTGACAATAAAAAGAAAAGCACTTACTTTTAGGCATGAAAAGTATAAAAATAAGCCAAAAGTTGGGTATTACCAACTTATGACTTTTAGCTTATAAGGTACTTTTTAAAATGCAATTCAAACACCCTTTAATTATAATAAATATTATAATCTAATGCAAACAAAAATAATAGTCGCACCTAAGAGTACGAATGAATGAGATAAATCTTGAAAAAATCCTTTGTGTTTGCATTTTAGAATTAAACATGTTGAAAGAACAAATCAAAGTTAAAGTTAGTTAGGAAGTTAGTTTGTTAGTCAACAAGTTAGTTTGTTAGTCAACAAGTTAGTTAAAGTAGTCAATACTAAACTGTGGTTAAGAAGTTAGTTAAAAATGGTTAATGCAAAACTAACTCTAAAGAGAAAACACAAGTCTTGTAAATGTATAAATGGACCTTGTTAGTCATTGTACAAGCAGTTTTTTTTTTAATGAAAAGAACTACAAAGTCTTCTCTCTACTCACTTACAATCTTCCCTTCTTCTTCCCTCTTGTTCTACTTTGATACATCTTCAATTCACTCATGGTTGAGATGATAATTTCAACATGGTATCAGAGCGTTGATCCACTACTCTATGATTGCCTTTCTTCCGCAATATTATTGAAGACAATCTACCGATCTTGGTTCAGTTTCTCACTTATGCGCTTCTGTTCTTGATTTCATCATATTCTATTCTTCTGTCCTTCTGTGTTTCTGGTTTTTTCTTCTTTTCTGATCTTAAATCTTCTGGTTCTCTACTTCTTGGTTCTGAGTTTGATTCTGGAAATCATATTATGGAAATCTTCTTCTCTTTTGAAAAATCTGGTTACAAACAGAATACCTAACACAGAAAATATATCTGATATAGACCACAATCACCCACTGTTTCTTCAATCTTCAGATGTAAGTGGTGTTTCTCTCATATCATTTCAATTACTTGGTTCTGAGAACTATGCATTATGGAGTAAGTCTATGAGAATTGCACTACTTGGTAGAAATAAACTTGGCTTTGTTAATGGAAAATGTAAAAAAGAAAACTTTGAAGAAGAGTGGTGGGATAGAGTGAATGCAGTGGCCCAAGCTTGGTTGATGAACTCAGTTTCAAATGGTTTACTTAGTGGTATATTGTATGTTGACACAACTTATGATGTGTGGGAAGACTTAAGAGAAATATTTGATAAGGTAGATAGATCAAGAACTTATGATCTTCATAGAGAAATAGCTACTTTAACTCAAAGAAGTTCAAGTGTGGCTGAATATTTCTCTAAACTCAAGACATTGTGGGTAGAATTCCAATCTTTAGTTCCACCCCCTAGTTGTGGATGCCCTAAGTCTAAAGAATTTGTAGAATACCTTCAAAGGCAAAACTATACCAATTCTTGATTGACTTAAATGTGAATTATATGCAAGCAAGAAGCCAAATCTTGTTAATGTCTCCACTGCCTACAATTAATAAGGCATATTCCATGATTATTAGTGATGAAAATAAAAAATCAATCACTACTAAATATGTACTGCTAGGGGTTGGGCCTAGCGGATTTAGTCACAATGTAAGTCATGATCCTACTACTATGTATTCTAGAGCAGGACCAAACTCACAAAAGTTCAAGAAGAACTCTAACCTGTTCTATGAAGTCTGCAAAATTAGGGCCCATACTAAGGAATTTTGTTATAAGGTGGCTGGTTATCCTCTAAGTTTTAAGTCAAAAAGAAAAGAACATGCTGCCCACAATGTATATGCAGATGATAATGATGGTGGGACTGAGAAAATATGCAAAACCAGTGGTAGTCCACTGTAATGACAAATTCAAGCTGGCAAGTTGAAGGATCACCTATGATCTCTAAAGATCAGTATGAACAAATTATACAACTGCTGGATCACAATATGATGTATTCTAAAACTACTTAGCCTCAAGGATCAACTACTACTTAGTCATCTGCAAATGCAGCAGGTATGGACAGTCACAAAGCCTTACTTGTAGCTAATATACTTAAATAATGGATTATAGACACTGGTGCCACTAATCATAAGGTGTCTGATATAGAACTGCTAAATAAAGCAACTAGAGTAGAAAATACATCTGACTCTAAGAAAGTACATTTACCTAATGGAGAGATGGTAAGTGTGACACATACAGGATCAAGTACTATCTCAAACAGAATCACTCTTAACAATGTATTTTACCTACCACAGTTAAAATTCAATTTAATGTATGTATCCCAACTCACTAGAGAATTACAGTGTGCAGCCACCTTCTACCCTAATTTCTGTTTATTTCAGGATCTTTACAATGAGAGGGTGAAGGAGATTGATAGGCTGCAAGATGGTTTATACATATTAGTGAATCAGCCATCAGCAAAACATCTAAATGAATAATTTAAGTTAGGACTAAATGTGAGAAAGGCCAAGGAACCTGCTGTAATGCCTGAGGAAGAAATAGAATTGTGGCACAGAAGATTTGGACATACTTCTAGTACTGTTTTAAATAAACTGATTACAGCAAAATCTGATGTCATAGCTAGTACTATAAAGAATTGTAATGTGTGTCCATGTGCTAAACAATGTAGACTTCCTTTTCCAACTAGTAATAACAAAAGTACTTTCAGCTTTGATCTTGTTCATATGGATGTTTGGAGGCCTTATAAAGTTCAAACTTATAATGACAATAAATATTTCCTAACAATTATAGATGACTTTACAAGAATGACTTGGATATACTTACTTAAGCTCAAATCAGATGTCATTGTTGTAATTCAACAATTTCTAACATTTATGTATACTCAGTTCAATAAACCAGTAAAAATAATTAGAACTAATAATGGAACAGAATTTGTAAATGAGGTATGTAATAGTCTATTCTTAAAACTAGGCATTGTATATCAAAGGTCCTGTGCTTATACACCTCAATAAAATGGTGTGGCTGAACGAAAACACAGACACATACTAGAAATAACTAGAGTAGTAAGATTTCAAGCCAATATTTCATTGAAATTCTGGAGCTTATGTGTACAAGTTGTTGTATACTTGATAAATAGATTGCCCTCTTCTATTACTGGCATAACACCTTATGAGAAACTTTACAAGAAAAAACCTTCTATTAGTCATTTAAAAGTATTAGGATGTATGTGCTATGCTAATGATTTAACAATATCTGATAAGCTTCAGTCCAGAGTAAAACCTTGTGTCATGGTGGGATATTCTGAAATTCAAAAAGGATATATTCTATATGACATGCAAAACAAATTGTTCTTTGTCAATAGAGATGTTACTTTCAGGGAAACTAAATTCCCTTTCAGAGCAGAAACACCAGAAAGACCAATTTTTCTGCATGATCAAACTGGTAAGCATGATGATGACTATTCTACTACAAATACATATATGTCTATACATGTATATGATTATCAGGCTACTCTATAAGAAGATTCAGATCAAAGGCAACATACACAAGAAAATGTTCAAAACGTCACTCTACCCTACTTAATTGAAATTGTAACAACAAATATAAATCAAAATGATACAATGTAGATACAACATCCTATACCACCTATGACTCAGACTCAAAATCAGCCTACTAATACAATTTCTACCAGGAAGTCTACCACATCAAAACAACATCCAATTTGGCTTAAAAACTTCATCATAAATTGACTCAACTGCTTTATACTCTATAGCCAATTACATATCCTATGAAACAATCTCACCAAAATATAGAGCTTTCCTCACTGCCTTCTCATAAATAACTGAACTAAAGAACTACACTGAGGCATCCAAAGATCTAAGATAGGTGGATGCAATGAAAGCAGAAATCACAACACTACAAGATAATCACACATGGGATATTATTTCCCTACCTGAAGGCAAATCTCCAATAGGATGTAAATTGATCTATAAAATCAAGTACAAAGAAACAGGAGAGATTGAAAGTCTAAAAGCTAGACTTGTGGCAAAAGGATACAGTAAAAAAGAAGGTATTGATTACCAAGAAACCTTCTCTCGAATAGTAAAAATGGTTACTGTGAGATCCATTCTATCCATAGAAGCATCTAGACACTGGCACATACATCAAATGGATGTGTATAATGATTTTCTACATGGAGATCTACATGATGAAATATATATGGAACTACCTCAATGATTTATTAGTCAGGAGGACAAACAGGTATGTAGACTGATCAAATCCTTGTATGGAACTTAAATAAGCACCAAGACAGTGGAACATTAAACTCACAGAGGCACTACTTCAAATGAAGTTCAGACAGTCACAATATGACTAGTCCTTGTTCATAAGGAAAACTGACAAAGGAATAACTTTAGTATTGGTCTATGTGGATGATATGCTGATTACTTGAGATAACATGGAACAAATAGAAGCAACAAAACAAGCTTTACAACAAGCCTTCAAAATGAAAGATCTGGGAGAATTGAAGTACTTTCTAGGCATAGAATTTGCAAGATCGGAAAAGGGAATTCTAATGCACCAAAGAAAATATGCTTTAGAACTCATTTCTGAACTTGGTTTGGCTGCTGCTAAGCCTATTAACACTCTTATTGACTGTAGTGTGAGGCCAACTACTAAGGAGTATGATGACCACATCCAAAAGCATCAAGAAACATGAAAAGAGAATACCAAAACAGAAGATGAACTACTGAAGGACATCAGCTCATATCAAAGGCTAATAGGTAAACTACTTTACTCATAGTCACAAGACTAGCTATAGCCTACAATGTTCAGACACTTAGTCAATTCATATAACAACCAAAGAAATCTCACTTTGATGCTACACTAAGAATAGTCAGATACATCAAAAACCAGCCTGGACAATGTATACTAATGTTCAGCAAAGCACAAGAGACAGTAACAACATATTGTGATGTTGAGTGGGTTGACTGCCCTCACACAAGGAAGTCAATTACTGGATACATTGTCAAATTTGGAGACTCACTTATATCATAGAAATCAAAGAAACAAACTACAATTTCCAGAAGTTCAGCTGAATCAGAATATAGAAGCCTAGCAAGAACAGTTGTCGAACTAACTTGGATACTTGGCATACTAGAGGAGATTGGGATCAACATTGACTTACCATTGACAGTATTTACTGACAGCGAATCAGCAATACAAATTGCTACAAATTATGTGCTCCATGAAAGTACTAAACATATAGAAATTGACCTACATTTCGTAAGAGAAAAGATTGAGAAAGGTATGATAAAAACATAATACATCAATACTGCCAACCAACCTGTTGATTTGCTTACCAATGGATTGAATAGAATTCAGCATCAATAACTGTGTTCCACGCTTGGATTACTGAACATCTTCACAGCATCCAGCTTGAAGGGAATGTTGAAAGAACAAATCAAAGTTAAAGTTAGTTTGTTAGTCAACAAGTTAGTTAGGTGGTTAAGAAGTTAGTTAAAGTAGTCAATGCTAAACTAAGTGGTTAAGAAGTTAGTCAAAAGTAGTTAATGCAAAACTAACTCTAAAGATAAAACACAAGTCTTGTAAATGTATAAATGGACCTTGTTAGTCATTGTACAAGCAGTTTTTTTCCAAATGAATAAGAACTACAAAATCTTCTCTCTACTCACTTACAATCTTCCCTTCTTCTTCCCTCTTGTTCTACTTTGATACATCTTCAATTCACTCATGGTTGAGATGATAATTTCAACAAAAACAAGTTTGTCACATAAGCAAGGACTTTACTATTCCCTCTGTCCATAAATATTCGTCCCAAAATACTTGTCTATTTATA
Source organism: Anisodus tanguticus (assembly GCA_034509755.1). Lineage (NCBI taxonomy): Eukaryota > Viridiplantae > Streptophyta > Magnoliopsida > Solanales > Solanaceae > Anisodus > Anisodus tanguticus. The sequence goes on from CM067545.1 coordinate 21,105,558, forward strand.
AAATTAAGATAGAATTAATTAATTTTTCTACTTTTTCCCTTAATATTAATTATTTTTTAAAAGTAACTAATGTATTGACTAGAACGTAATTAATTAGAGAGAGATAAAGATAATATAATAAAAATACACTTTTATTTATGAGTTCTTAAAAAGTATATAAAAGAAAAAGTGGATAAGTAATATGAGAAAGGGGAGTACATGATTTTGATCAGTTTTTCTCCCCTCTAATCTATATTCTATTATCTTGAGCCCCAAATAACTGATTTGGAACCACAGCAAATCATTTGTATTCAATATGATTTTTTTATTAGCAATAAAGGTCTGGACATTAATTGCCGGGTGATGAGATAGTTTATTTTATAGGTGATGACAGAAAAAAACAAACCAAATGCGCTGCTAGTTAATTAAAGAGAAGGCCTAATATTTTTTTCGCACGAGGGTGATTGTAACCAATGGGAAATCTTATTTTATTGAGCATAATTTTTGGAATATCGTGATAATCAAATGATTGAGTCAGTGATTATGGTGTATGAATTTTTAATTCTATATTTACTGGTTGATAGTTGTACATATATTTGTGCAATTAAGCCACATGTAAGATAACTATAAGTGAATTTTTATGATACTCATAAACGGGATTTTTTTTATACTCCCTCCTGATCAAAAGAGTGTTCACTTAGCATTTTTTTTTAATTAAATTACATTGCAAAAATATAGTCAAAAAAATACTTTTATATAATGCTATACATTTATATATAAAAGACAAGTATACTATGTATATAAGTGTATGGAAGTGTATAATGTGTAAGTAAATAGCCTAAAAATAATTATATAATATTATACACAAAAATACGCACTTATACACATTTATACATAATTATATAATATTGTATGAGTGGATATAATACATAGATCTGGACTAATTTTGAATAAGAATTGCACTTTTATACAACATATACATTATGTATATGATTGTATAAAAATGTATAAGAGGTGTGGATACACTATTATACAAAAATTAACTCTCACACCACCAACACGGAGCAACAGCAGCCATCGCCGGAGTTCCGTTCTCGGACGAACTCCTACACCACCAACGACGGAGCAGCAGTAGCAGTGGAGGATATCCGGCAAAAACTATCAGATGTGTGAGAGAGAGAAAAGGTGTCGACCGCCACCATATCTACATTGCTCACAACCACTAGATCTGAGAGAGAGCGACAGAGAGGAGGTGCCGACCGCCACCAGATCTTCGAGAAGACGACGGCGTCTGTCCTTTCCAATGGTGTCGATCGCCGGCTGCGGCGTCTTTGGGAGAATTTTTCTGAGATACAGGCGAACGTAGTATACCGGCCAGCGAATCCTTTCTCTATCTTATCCGGTGGTGCCGACCACCATCTGCGGTAGCAGCGTTATTACACCGGCAGACGATTATGGTCCCGCAGTTGAACCAGGGAAAGAAACAACATAAATTGGACATATACTGTTGGAAATTTACTAAATGTGGAATTATGTATAACCCATTAATTTATGACTCGAACAATTGGGCCCGCACGTCAGAAACGTCATTTCCACACACGTGCACACGTAGTGCCAAGTATCGCAAATTTAATTAGTGAAAGAGATATTGCTACGTATGTAATACGTTTGAGACATAGAATTATGGACGGTTATTGGCCAAATGAAAAAGTATTCCACGTTGGTAAAGGAAGGAAGAAGTGTACGAAGTGTAAGATGAAACGAGTCGAAAATTGCCGCGGAGCCGTAAAGGGCAACAGCGCCACAACTGTCAGAGTCGCGGGGCCATGGCGCCGCGGTGCCTCCTAGGTTGCACCGCAGCGCAAAATGGCTGGTCAGCTATTGGAGCCATAACGCTTCGGAGGCAGATTGTTGCGACGGAAGTTGGAAAAATCTGACGTTTGGGCTGGTTTTGGAGCATTGATTCTCCATTACTTGCCACATGAATTCAACCATTATTTGGCTGAATGTAACCCCTCATTCAAGTGTAATTACATGGCTATTGAAGGTCATTAGTTGGCTAGGTGAGGGGTCTTCTACTTACACTATAAATTGAGGCCTTTGGCTCAATTGAACAAAACACTCAACACTTAGAAAATTCTCCAGATTTTCAGAGCTTATATTATTCCTCTCTAGCAAAGTCACTATACTCAAAGTTCTTCAAGAGTAACACTTGAGTTTCCTTTGCTCACTTGTTAAAGTTGTTGTTGTATCTTGGGAGACTATTGCTCAACACCGTAAAAGGAGACATACGGGGCAATCTTGTTTTAAAGAAAGAGTGTCATCACTCGACTCAGCCAATCTCACAAATAATTTGTTAAGGTTTTGATTTCCAGTTTTATTGTAATAGTTTGTTTATCCTTTCTTATATTATAATAGTTACTTACTTCCCGTTCCCTACAACAATTGTATCCCAATAATTTTAAGACAAGATTCTGTTGTAAGTAACTAAGTTAGAAAGATGACTGGTATAAATCATACTACTTCTGATTCTTTTGCTGCTGCTCAAGGCAATCCATCTGCCTTCCCCACTGCTCAAGGCACTCCTAGTGTCTTTCCGATTGCTCAAGGCACTCCTAGTGCCTTTTCGGTTGCTCAAGGGTCATCCAACGCCTTTGCTACCGCTCAAGGGAATGTTGTCGCTCATCCACCCGCTGGATTTCACCATGAACGCCCTGAAAAGTTCATGGGTACAAACTTCAAAAGATGGCAACAAAAGATGTTATTCTATCTGACTGTTATGGGAATGACACATTTCCTAACAGAAGATCCTTCATAAGCTGGAGATGAAATGGACCCTTCGCCTTCTGAAGCGGGTGAAGGGGGACTAGGTATCCATGTCATTAATGTCATGAAGATGGTTCTTGATGCATGGAGTCATAGTGATTTCATGTGTAAGAATTACATATTGAACTGCTTGTCATACCCTCTCTACACGGTGTATTGCACCGTTGGCACTGCCAAAGAGTTGTGGGAGAAGCTTTAAAAGAAGTACAACGCACAAGATGCAGGTACTAAGAAATTCATCGTTGGAAAATTTCTGAAATTTCAAATGGTGGATAGTAAGACAGTGATGTCCCAAGTCCAGGAATTCCAAATGATTTTACATCACCTGGATTTGGAAGGTATGAAACCAAACGAGCAGTTTTTTGTTGCATCACTGATTGAAAAGTTACCTCCTTCATGGAATGAGTTTATGAGCTACTTAAAGCTCAAGACAAAGGAGATGACCTTTGAAGAACTTATTATCAAACTCCAAATTCAGGAAGATAATAAGAAGGACTTTCCTAGGGGTAAACAACTCGTTGAGGCAAAGGCAAATCTGGTTGAGGCCAAAGGGAACCTAAGCAAGAAGCGGAAGTTTCAGAAAGACGGCAAGACCCAAGCAGCAGAGAAGTTCAAAGGAAACTATCACCACTGTGGGAAACCTGGTCATATGATCAAGGACTTCCGCAAGCTCAAGACTGAGCAACAAGAGAAGGCGAAGGCTAAGGGCAAGGCTCAGGTTAACGTTGTCAAGGACCAGTTTCTGGCGACATGATTGAGGAGTTCTCAGCGGTAGTGCTAGAAGCAAACCTGGTTGAGAATCCTATGCAATGGTGGATGGACGCATGTGTTACAAGACACATATGTTCCAATAGAGATGCCTTCTCCACTTATACACCGGTTACAAACAAGAAGCTTTTCATGGGCAACAACGTTTCCTCTGACGTGTTGGGGGTAGGAAAGGTAGTCCTGAAGATGACTTCTGGAAATAAGCCCACTCTGATGGAAGTGATGCATGTTCCTGATATTAGAAGAAATTTAATTTCAGGTCATTTATTGGTTAACACTGGTTTTAGGCTAGTGTTTGAGTCCGATAAATTTGTAGTCACTAAGAATGGAACGTTTGTAGGAAGAGGATTCGTCTGTGAAGGCCTCTTCAAAGTAAACACCATGTATGTATTACGTAAAAGCAATAATATTGAAGCATCTTCATCTTACTTGCTTAAGTCCTCTAATTTATGGCATCATAGATTAGGACATGTCAACTACAAGTCCATCCAAAGGTTGGTAAAGTTGGAGTTATTGCCATCTATCGACGTAAACCCTCAACATACGTGTGAGGTGTGTATAGAGGCAAAACTCACAAAGCTTCCTTTTCGATCTGTCGAAAGGAATACCGCTCCTCTAGAACTTATTCACACATATATATATGATTTGAAGTTTTCACAAACTAGAGGGGGGAACAAATACTTTGTGACATTCATTGATGATAGCACAAGGTATTATTACCTTTACTTGTTGAAAATTAAGGATGAAGCATTTGAAGCGTTCCGACGTTACAAAGCAGAAGTTGAGAACCAACTAAGCATGCGGATTAAATCCATTCGTAGCGATAGAGGAGAAGAATACGTAGCGCCTTTTGAGGAATAATGTGCCCAATAAGGTATTGTTCATCAAATGACGGCTCCATACTCACCTCAATCGAACGGTGTGGCGAAATGTAAGAACCGCACATTGAAGGAAATGATGCATGTCTTGCTCATCAATTCCGGTCTTCCCCAAAACATGTGGGGAGAAGTTGTCCTTACCGCTAATACGATTCTTAACAGAGTCTCACATAAGGGTAAGGACAAAACTCCATATGAATCATGGAAGGGAAAGAAACCCACCTATAAATATTTAAAGGTGTGGGGTTGTCTAGCAAAGGTTGAAGTACCCAAGCCAAAAGAGGTCAAGATTGGGCCTAAGACTGTAGATTGCATATTCATCGGATATGCAAATAACAGTAGTGCTTATCGCTTCTTAGTGCATAAGTCAGATATTCCATATATCCACGGGGTACAATCATGGAATCAAGGAATGCTCAATTCTTTGAAGAAATCTTTCCTAGAAAGGAAAAAGGCATAACCTCTCGCAAACGAAGTTATGAACAAAGCTCTCAGGAACCGGGAGTCGTTGACCGCCCGGATCTAGATGGTTCAGATCTAGTGGATCTCGAAGTGGCTGAATATCCGAAATCTAGTGGTCTAGATTTTCAGAACTTGGAGACTCCAGAGATGGAACTAAGGCGAAGTAAAAGGGCTAGGAATGATAAATCCTTCAGTCCTGACTTTGTAGCTTATATGGTTGATGATGAACCAAGGACAATTGCTAAAGCATTGTCAACTCCAGAAGCACCGCTCTGGAAAGAAGCTATTGAGAGTGAAATAGGCTTCATTCTGCATAACCATACTTGGGAGTTAGTTGATCTTCCTCCGGGAAATAAACCGTTGGGTTGTAAGTGGATACTCAAACGGAAGTATAATGCAGATGGGTCTATAGATAAGTACAAGGCCAGGTTGGTAGTCAAGGGCTATCGACATCAAAAAGGTCTTGACTACTTTGACACGTACTCCCCAGTATCTCGAATGACGTCTATACAGGTATTCATTGCATGACCTTAAGATACATCAAATGGATGTAAAGACAGCCTTCCTAAATGGTGATTTGGAAGAAGAAATTTATATGGACCAACCCGAGAGGTATGTGGTTTAAGGGCAAGAGAAGAAAGTATGTCGGCTTGTCAAATCTCTGTACGGGCTGAAACAAGCCCCGAAGCATTGACAAAAAAATTTTGATAGTACTCTACTATAGAAGGGTTTCTCCATTAATGAGTGTGACAAATATGTCTACATGAAAAGTAACTCTGACTCGTTTGTTATGATATGCCTTTATGTAGACGACATGTTGATCACAGGGAGCAGTCCTAGCATAATTCTAGAGACTAAGAACATGTTGAAACAATGCTTTGACATGAAGGATATGAGTATCGCAGATGTCTTAGGGATAAAAATCTCTAAGACGTCTGACGGACTGGTCTTATCTCAGTCTCACTACATCGATGATGTTTTGAGAAAGTTTGAGATGTTTGACAGTTCGGCTATAAAGTCACCAATGGATAGAAATCAAAAGCTTAATAAAAATCGTGGTGCACCATTATGCCAGGAGCGATATACACATGTGATCAGAAGTTTGATGTACATAACAAACTGCACCCGACCTGATATTTCTTATGCAGTCAATAAGTTGGCTAGGTTTACCCGTAATCCAAGTGATGATCACTGGAAGGCGTTGAATCGGGTACTTCAATACCTGAAATACACGATAACTTACGGGTTGCATTATTCGAGATATCCAGTTGTACTAGAGGGGTACATTGATGCAAACTGGATATCTGATATAGAGAACACCAAGTCCACCAGTGCGTATGTATTTACCATTGGTGGTGGGGTTGTGTCTTGGAAATCCTCTAAGCAAACTTGCATCGCCCGATCCACAATGGAATCGGAGTTTATCGCTTTAGACAAAGCAGGAGAAGAAGCCGAGTGACTTCATGACTTCTTAGATGATGTTCCTTGTTAGAACAAACTCGTACCTTCTGTAATGATCCACTACGACAGCCAGTCAGCTCTAGGAAGGGCACGAAATGCTATGTACAATGGCAAGTCTCGTCATATTCGACGAAGGAATAAGACCGTTAGGAAGCTGATCACCACAGATATAATATCTATTGATTACATAAAGTCAAAGGATAATATAGCAGACCCGCTGACAAAGGGCTTACCCAAGGATCATATGTTCTGTCTGTCTAGGGGAATGAGCTTAAACCCCAAAGTATAAGGACCAATATGGTGGTAACTCAACCTTACTGACTGGAGATCCCAGGAATTAGGTTCAATGGGAAAACTAAGCTGTAAAGGTTCAGTTGATCGCTTCAGTGGAAGCATGAGCACTTCGGATAGTGATTTCTGTAGAGAAATACCAAATCCAAAGTCGTTCCTGCGATAGACTATAAGTGCTATCTGCAGTGTGGGTGAAGGTTAAGTTTCCAAAACCTTTAATGATCTTCACCGGTTGAGGTTAGGTTTGGGGAAATTTTTAATGGTTCCTAACACTTGTAAAGTGGGGTATAGCAGGATACCTCGTAGGAGACCACATATTTAAGTGTGAGGACAGGCCGTCTCAAATGAACGCACTTAAGAATCCAAGAAGTGTCCACGGCCACAACGGACAAAACATTACAAAGAACTGAGTAGAGAAAGTTGTTGTGTTGGTACCGTTGACTTGGCTTACACCAAAAACTGACGGTTCAAGACATCACATTCACCGCGCAGTAAGTAAGTCCGATGGTATTCAACTATGGAAGGTTCAAAGTGTATGCTACCTATCCAGATACAACATCGGTCCGCTGAAAAATTGCTAGAAAAGGCACCATGTGTGCGCGCTAAAATCTCTTTCAAGAGGGGATTGTTGGAAATTTACTAAATGTGGAATTAAGTATATCCCATTAATTTATGACTCGAACAATTGGGCCCGCACGTCGGAAACGTCATTTCCACACACGTGCACACATAGTGCCAAGTATCGCAAAATTCATTAGTGAAAGAGATATTGGTACATATGTAATACGTTTGAGACATAGAATTATGGACGGTTATTGGCCAAATTACAAAGTATTCCACGTTGGTAAAGGAAGGAAGAAGTGTACGAAGTGTAAGATGAAACGAGTCGAAAATCGCCGTGGAGCCGTAAAGGGTCGTGGCGCCACAATCGTCGGAGCCACGGCGCCTCCCAGGCTGCGCCGCGGCGCAAAATGGCTGGTCAGCTACTGGAAGTTGGAAAAATCTGACGTTTGGGCTGGTTTTGGAGCATTGATTCTCCATTACTTGCCACATGAATTCAACCATTATTTAGCTTAATGTAACCCCACATTCAAGTGCATTACATGGCTATTAAAGGCCATTAGTTGGCTAGGTGAGGGGTCTTCTACATACACTATAAATTGAGGTCTTTGGCTCAATTGAACAAAACACTCAACACTTAGAAAATTCTTCAGATTTTCAGAGCTCATATTCTTCCTCTCTAGCAAAGTCACTATACTCAAAGTTCTTCAAGAGTAACACTTGAGTTTCATTTGCTCACTTGTTAAAGTTGTTGTTATATCTTGAGAGACTATTGCTCAACACCGTAAAAGGAGACATACGGGGCAATCTTGTCTTAAAAAAAGAGTGTCATCACTCGACTCAGCGAATCTCACAAGCAATTTGTTAAGGTTTTGATTTCCAGTTTTATTGTAATAGTTTGTTTATCCTTTCTTCTATTGTAATAGTTACTTATTTCTCGTTCCCTACAACAATTGTATCCCAACATATACATCTTGTGTTGGGTGAACTTTTAACTAATTTCGTTGCTTGTTTGCTGGCTCCTTTGTGTTACTATATCAAATTGTGTTTTGATCCAAAAAAATAAAATTTAACTGCATGTTCTTGCTTTAGCCGAGATAAGTTTTTGCGTGCCGAGAGAGGGGAGGAAGGAGTGAGTTATTTTTGTAAGATTTTAAAAATGTGGGTCAATTTTAATAGCATTGTTACCTAATTAACATACAACGTAATTAATCCTATAAATAATATGGATAAGTACACGAGATATAACCAATAGATTTCTATTTTCAAGGAAATCTAATCAATAATTTGATTAAAATAGTAATTAATCTATTTTTAGAGTTTAAACTAAGCCGACAGTGTAAAAATAATTAATATATAAAAAATCTATAGTGCATTCCACTCCCCTTACGGTCCCCTACCATTCACAGTATAGCATAGCCTTCTGGACCGTTCAAATTATAACATGCTAGAGAATAAACATAAGTCAGAGATAACTTAGTAAGGACTCTGGCGGGCCGGGTCCGGCGGGGTCGGGGTCGGGGCGGGACGATCCGGGGGTCGGGATCGGGCCTAGCGGGCCTAGCGGGGTCGGGTCCGGGCGGGACTCGCTCGGCCCCGTCCCGATCCCGATCCCGTCCGTCGGATCGGGCGGGCGGGGTCGGGTCGGGCTCGGGTCGGGGCGGGGCGAGCTCGGGTTTTCTTTTTTTTTTTTTTTTTTTAAATAACATATGTATAAAAAAAAACTCAATAAATAAAACAAGATAGTGTAATAAAAACATCCCAAGGTGTTTTTGTGCCTCTTATATTATTTAATAGACATATGATTTTTTTGTAATACAAATACAATTGTCTAAAATCTAAATTGCAACTTTATGGTGTTGTCCAAAAGTTGCAAATTACATAATAAAATTGCAATTAAAAAAATTACATTTTCAAAAAAATCGTTCTAATTGCTTGATGATTTCATGTGGTTCTTCGGTTGGAATAGGTATTTGTTGGTCAAATTGATCCACGTCGCTTCCACTACCTTCGGTTAAGATTTCGTTGTAGTTTTCATCATCTTCTTCGTTGATCTCCGGTTGACCGCACCTTCTCCGCTCCGCTCGTATCCAATCTCCGAATAATACCGCAATTTCCAAGCCGTCTCCGGCCAATGAGTGTCCGTGGTCTCCTATTTGATATCTCGCTCGCAGAAAAAGCGCTTTCCGACGCAGCTTGACGACGCTTGAATGTTCAAAACATCTCGAGCCATCATTGAAAGTGTCGGAAAGGTCTTCTCATTCCCCTCCAAGATATTTCGCAAGTCTTCTTGTCCATCTTCATTGATAACTTCTTGATACGGTAGAACCCCGCAAAACAAAAATATCCAACTCGCTAATTTGGTTAGTAGAGGTACGGCCGCACATTCTATTTCGAGGCTTTCAATACTAGCGCGAAACAAGATGTCTTTTGTGAGGTTGTGTTGAAGATGAAGAAGATGGTATGGTAGCCGGTACGTTACTAGCATTTTCTTGTTGATAAAATCTATATATATTTTTGCGGTGGTGTTCTACGCTATTCAACACTTCTTCTTTAGTTTGTTCAATAGGTGGTGGGTGATTTAGATTTTTGGGACTTGGAGGTGGTAGTACTTCTATACAATCGTAAATAGTTTCAATTAGTGATTTAGTACCGTCTATTTTAATAGTAGGATTTAATACAGAACCAATAATATAAATAGAAGGAATAGGAATAAAATATTTTTTTATTTTGACAAACATTTTTTTAATAGCTGCCTTATAAGCCGGTTTTTCCATATATTCACTAAGTAATAAAAATATTAGAGTTATATAAAATAACATAGTTGAAATAGTAGGATAATATATACCGGAAAATTCTTTTGTTGCTTGAAAAACTTTCTCTAAAAATACAATAAGTTCGGAAATTTTTTCCCAATCACTATCTAAAATCATATCGGTGGCTTTTTATTATGAGAGTTAAAAAATAAAGTTATAGGTAATTTATAGTCATAAGCAACAAGTAGTTGCTCGTATAAAGAATTCCACCTAGTGGATACTTCTTGTGGAATTCTTCTAAAAGGTAGTCCACAATCATGACAAATTTTTTTATATTCTTTTCTACGTTGTACTTTATTACTTTTAAAAATAAAGTTTATAGCAAATTGTATTTTACTAAGAATGTCTTCAAAAAGTGATAGACCATCCTTTACAATTAAGTTATATATATGGCACGCGCATTTTATATGAAAATGGTCCGGAAAAGATGGAGCTAAACTATTTTTTAACATTGTAATTGCGTAATTGTTATTAGAAGCGTTATCTAATGTAATAGTCATAATTTTATCGGTAATTCCGTAATAATCGCACACTTGATAAATATTTTCTCGCAATAAAAGTACCGGTGTGCCTATCATCTATATATCTATACGCTAAAATACGTTTTTGCATAGACCATTTATAATCTATCCAATGACAAGTTACGAGTTAAATAATCATGGCCGTTAGTACTACGACCTATATCGACGTGATAGATACTTTGCCATTAAAATGATATAATGAAAAACGTAAATATTGTTGATATTCATGCGCAAATTTAAATACATCTCTCTTAACAAGTTGACCTAGGAAAACCGTTAAAAGCAGGATTATATATATCTCTAATGTAATGAATAAAACCGGGAGATGAAGGAAATGAAAAAGGCAAACCCTCCACAAGAACTAATTTTGATATTGCTTCCCTATCTCTATGTTTGTTGTATTTAGAGCCTACAATTCCCCCGTCATAGGGTTAATTTGACCCTCGTACTTGGTCGGGACGTATCGTATGTGAACCTTGTCCCGATGGAGCGGCCGTTTGCGCACCCGGTTTTGAAGCCTGGTATTGGGCATACCTAGCTGGATGAGCACTTACTACATGTCTAATTAAACCCCCGTCCCACCGTGACCTTTTCCAGTTTTAAATTTTAAAACATTTTTACAAATTTTACATATGGCTACCGATTCTCTACGTCCCTATCAAAAAATGTCCATGCATCGATTTTAATGGTCGTTTTTTTGGACCTCGTCTCATACTAGGGGGAATAGGAGGTATTTCGGTTGAAGGTGCACTAGTGGGCGTGTTGTCATCAATATTAGTGGGTGTATCGTCTAGATCATCGTCTAAATTAAAGTCTTCTTGAGTTCCGAGAAAATAACTCCTCGTCTAAATCTAATGGTATTGTAGGAAAATGTTGAGTATCAACAAAATCATCCGTGTAGGAATAAGATGACTAGAAGAAGTACCCTTGCCCTGATTGCCCCTACTAGAAGAAGTCTTACCCTTACCCTTACCCTTAAACATACCTCTAATTCCTTCCATTTTAATTATATGCTAACAAATAATTAAAGTAAATGAAATTAAGTGCGCTAAATAAAATAAACAGAGACAATAATAATTTAATGAAGGAACGAATGTACCAAACGCCGACGTAACGTCGACGTGTAATCGAGAGGTTGAAAATTGAAACTTTGCTCGATGGAAGATCCTCAAGCTAGTTGCCAACTTCACTCCCAATTCCCAAATGAATTAATAAAATTGAATATTTAGCAAACAATGTAGAGAGATATATTGAGAAATTAGAGAGATTGTAGGAAGATTTGTGAGAAAGATGAAGAGAAAATGAGTTATTTATAGTTGAAAAATTGGGTTAAAGTGTAAATATAATAACTTATGGGTTAAAAATAAATATTAAGGGGTAGGGGGGTTGGGGGGGGGGGGGGGGCCTAAAATGGCCGTTGGCCAACGGCCATAATCTAAAATGGCCGTTGGTGCAACGGTTATTTTTGCAAAGGTAAGGTCGGGGGTCGGGGTCGGGGTCGGGACGGGCTCGGGGCGGGCTCGGGTCCGGCGGGCCTGGGGCGGGCTCGGGTCCGGCGGGACGAGACATCGTCCCGTCCCGAGTTCGAGTCCCGCCCCCGTTAATTTTTATTTTTTTTTAGAGCGGGGTCGGGTCGGGGTCGGGACGGGGTCGGGCCGTAGTAAGGACCATCCTTTCACATCATTTCAATGGAAAGAATCTCCGTTTCAAATTTTTCGTGAGATTTTCATAATGGACAAGTACTGTGGTGTTTATCATTTTCGTTCTGTTGACAAAATATATAGTAATATAATTCTTTTGTATATATAAATATATATTGCTCAATTAAATTAATTACAATACTCTCTTTAACGTATCAAAATAGTTAACATTTTACTTTTATATAACTAATTATTATACAAACTATCAATTTAACATTGTGTTTGTTTGTGATTTTACATGTATATTGGGGAAAAAAGCACGCACATTTAAGTTTTCAGGAATATTTAACAAAATATATTTTCAGAAAAGAAAAATATATTTGACGAAGAGATCGAAGGTGTTCTTCGAAAAGAAGCTCTATCTTCTAAGCATAGTACATTTAAAAAAAAATTACTCCGTCCGTCTCATATTACTTGACCATTTTTTGATTTATATGTCCTTTAAGAACTTATAAATAAAAGTGTAATTTTACTACATTATCATTATCTCTCTCTATTTAATTACACTCTAATCAATATTGATTATTTTAAAAAATATTTAATGTTAAGGGCAAAGTAGAAAAAACTTAATTAATTCTATCTTAATTTTATAAATGAATAAGTATTTTGGAACATATATTTATAGTAATGTTGGCAACTAATATGGAACGGAGGGATTACTTACTATCCTAACATCTTAAACTTGTGCACAATTTTTTCCACAACTTCTTTCTCAAAAGTTGTAAAAGTGGCAACATATCAAATTTTAAATTCAATGTGATGTTTTGCTTTTATGAATTTAAACTTTCAATCATTAGTTATCATTTGTAAGGCAAATCAACATTTTAGGTTCTGTATTTAATTAAATACCATAGTCTAAAATGAAACACAAATGCATGCAGTAAATCTTCATATGGATTTCGAGTTGACCATTCAAATCTAAGGAAGTGATGCACCTGCTGTTGTAGAAGCCGTAGATTCAACTACCCATGTAATATTTACTTTGTTAAATTACATATACATTTCTCTTTTGAAAAAAAAATATCATTGATCCAGATTCAGAATTTTCACTCAGGTAACTTTTGCATTTGTTTAGGATATTCAAAATCTATATATGATACATAAATACATAAAATCTACTCTATATATACCTTGTAAATTTTTGCCCAAACACCCTCGAGTCCCTCTAAATCTGCCCTTGGTTGATCCAATCCTACTCTCTCAGATTTAGCTAGAGTTTAGGGTATAGTATTTATTAAGAGAAATATTATGGTGATATATGTTAAGAGGGTAAAATAATCAAAATACTATTCTTATACTCCCTCCGTTTCATAATAAGTGGTTTTTAAGCTTTTCATTTTTATAAGTGGTGCTTTAGGATTTCAAGCATACTTTGGTCAGATTCTTTCAAAATTGCGCTTATTTAAATAATCAAGATTCATTAACTATCTTTTATTTTTTTAGTCATTTAATTATGTACGCACAATTTAATTAGGGGTAAGTTAGTAAAAACACTCTTAATTTTATAGGAGTGAACAATTTCTTAAGAAGTGTGCATAACCTAAAAGAACAACTTATTATGAAATGATTCTTAAGGGGCGCGTAAATGAAAAATGCGACAAGTATTTTGAGACGGGAAAAGTATAACTTTAGTCTTTTAATAAAGTTAAGGAAATAATAAGTACAAGTAATAGTTTATTAATTATTCATATTTAATAAAGGTGGACTTCCTTTTCCTCTTAAATATTATGCATACTTCTTCACGGTTAAGAGATCGTTTGATTGGTGGGATAAGGATAATAATTTTGAGATAGCCGGTGAAATTATTTTATCATGTGTTGGGTTACCGGTGTTAATTAATTTCAGGATTATTTTATCCTATTATTTGTATAAAAATAGTGACTTGCTTATCCCATATGAAAAGTGGGATACTAATCTCATGACATATCTCAATCCATGAGATATCTTATTTATCTCATTCCTCCAAACAAATGACAGTTAAGGATATAATTGAAAATAAATATCAACTTTAAGCTTAAATTTGTAAAATGATAAGTATGTGGGGATAAACTTTTAAATCAAAACGATGGTTAAATGAGACAGAAGGAGTAATTAATTCCCAACAACCACGTGACGTTGAAAAACAATTTAATATATATATACCTTCCAATCTTATGTCTGAAATGATACTTGACAGTTGACACTCAATAGACCCACCATATGCCATTTCCCCCCTTCTGTTTTCACTATCCAAAGCCAAAGGCTAATGAAGCCATTGATTTGATCTCCATAATCCATATATGCTTTCACATCATTACATATAGTATATACCAATGAAAATACATCATCTCTTTACGTAATTTTCCAATAATCTGAAATTTTTCCAGAAAAAAAAAAAGATGGAGCTAGCTGTCATTCGGAAACATAGACACATAGTGAAGATTTGTCAATTAAGTTGCCTTCTCTTTACTTCTACCGTTTAGCACGAACTTTTTTTGTTTCTTTTCGTCTTCATAACTGAGTATGACTCAACTGTCTTCTACCACCTTGTCGTCGCGTATTTGTCACACATCCGTTTATATTTACTAGCTTTTAGCCAAAAAAAAAAAAATCCAATTGTTGATTTTTCTTGTTATTATAGTATTTTCCCAATTGTTCCTCGATTTTTGCTGAGTCATGGCAATGTTGAAATTAAATCATGGATGGAATTTGGGAATTGGGAAGAAGGTTGATTTTGCCATTCGTGGAGGAGGTAGATATTTGAGATTTGAACAAATGAGAATAGATGAGAAACAGGGGACTCGTTTGGGTTGCTGCAGCGGCATTGAAACTGGCAGAGTTATTACTGTGAGTGATACGATATTATTCTTTTCATTTTAAATTCTTTGTATTACTTCTCTTTTTAGGTGTTAAAGGAAAAAAAATTCTTCGAAAATAAGTGAATCTTATTTATTTTTTAGTGTTTGATCGAAAAAAAATTTTTGTCCCAAAGACATTTGTACGTAATCTTGCAAAATTCTGTGAGGTGGAATGGAGTGGAGAGTAGGGTTTGGGGGCGGGGGTCGGATGGTCAAAGGGTGGGATTGCGGTCGTTGACTACGTGGGGAAGAGACACTGAACTTGAAATGTTACTTATTTATTTATGTAACTTGTTTTTCTTACTTTCATTAAGAAAGTCATTTTTCTCATTTTGAGGAACTTATTTTTCCAAAATGTTCTCAAAAAATTTGGTCAATCAAAATATTTTATTCTATATCAAACACACCCTTAATCTATTTCGAAAAGAACCTCTATTTAAATTTAGCAACTTTTTTAATTTCAATATCTCATACGATATGTTTCGTATCACAATATTAAAGGATATTTTGATACATTATACGGATGTATTAAATTCGTGATTAGTTAAATTTTTTTTACTTTCTTAAATTTTGTACTCAATCAAATTAAGTCATATAAATTGAAACAGGAAGAGTATTATAGTTCGCCAATAGCATCATTAGCTGATCCAACGACGGAGGAGGATACTGAGGGAGAGGAATTTGTCGAGATGATGAGGGAAGCTCAGCCGTATTTTCTTGCGCACAGGGGACGTACATTCGTCGTCGTTTTATCTGCTGAGATTATTGACAGCCCTTATTTGTCTTCCATACTCGTGGTAAGCTGCTCTTCTCTCCATCTCCCTCTCATTTATTTTGTTCTATTTTAAGGTAAGTAGCATTAAGTTAAAAATTTTCATTTTAATCTTTATGATGCGATTTCAAATTAATTAAAGCAGTATATTCTGAATATCAAATGTAGTTACAATTCGGTATATTTTTAATAATAAAATCTTTAAAGAAAGAAAGAAATATAGTTAACTCTCTGTGTATTCACATTTTTAGTATGAATCTAATATAATTATGATTTTTAATTCTTTATTAAAACTAAATTTAGAGCTTGACTTATGAACATTGACGAGTATTATCATTAAAGGTTATTCTAGGTTACCGTAGAATGGACAAAACCCTTCTATCTTTAATGAAGCTCTAAAGTTCAGATATTAAGAATGAAAAAAGTCCGGAGAAAGCATCTATCTCTGTAATGAGTCCTACACAAAATAAATTTAAATTAGTCAACAAAACGAAACGTGCAACGGATGTATAGGGTAAAATTCGGATAAAACAATTGCACGAATTATGGTGAGACACGTGGAGTATAATGTTGAATCAAACCCACGTCAGATTACAACACTCTCGGTTTGATATGCATGGTACTGGGAGCAACATGAGCAAAGTCGATACCGATATTAAAGAAGGCTAAGAGTCGTTAGCATCGTAACGGAAGACAGTTACTAAATCCGATCGCACGACTTCCACCATTCTTTTAATGACATTTATTGAGAGATTGATTTTCCAATTATTACAACATTCACTCTCCTACATTTATGAGGGCATATTTCGTAGGTTGTGTACCTGTGTAGCTCATGTATAAATATGGAATATTATTCTATTGTAACCTATCAGATTCTTGCTATCACAATTTACTTACTGATATTCTCTTGATTTCTGTGCTTTCATACAAATCACCATCACTTTTGCTCAGAAACTATCCCAAGGCTCAAGCTAACTATTGCTTACTTTGTCTTGTTATTATTTATTTTAAGTATAATTATTATTTAACGTGTTACTTGAGATCCGCATGTCCTTGACCATGTATACAAATTCAACTGTAACGTTTTCCAGGTAAACAGTTTGACGCCCACCGTGGGGGTTGAACAATTGTGGTGTCACAAGTGACCCATCTCATAATTTACTTTTTCCTTTAAGTCTTTTTATTTGTTCAGACCAGACAGGATGACAAGACTAGGTGACAATAATCGTAACATCGGAGACAACACTAGCAATCCGGGACCAAACGACGTGACGCCTAGAGACCCGATGCGTACAAACGGTATCACCATCGAGGACGGTCAGACTCAACATGGGGATGATTCCACGGATGAAATGCTCGAGGAAGCCATACAGAATCTTCGGGCGTAGAATGTTGCAATAAGCAAAGAGCTGGAGCTCATAAAGTTGTTTCAAGAGTAACTCATGTCCATAAATGTCGACAGTACTCCGACAAGAGAATCAATTCCTCCACCAAATACACATGGAGAAACCGGTGATGGTCGTTGCAGAACCGATGATAACCAAGGCAGATCTGCAAATGGTGGTTTAGAGAGCGAGGTCCCTGAAAACTCGTTTCAGGAGAAGGTCCTAAAATTCATGAAGGACATGACCAGCAAAGTTGATACCAATGTAGAGAATGCAGAGAAAACTGCCCAGGAGTTCCCACACCAATTCAGTCAAATACTTGGGGCTCCGCTCGTGGCTGACGGTCCGAATGCGAAGAAGTATATTCAATTGGTATATAAGCTAGAGGTTGCGCCCGAATTAATACCCAAAAGGTTCAAAATGCCTTTTGTGGCCAGTTATGACAGGACTATCGATCCTTAGGAGCATATCCTAGCCTATACTATGGCCGTAAAAGGGAACGATCTAAGAGAACACTAGATAAAATCAATTTTGATTAAAATATTTGCTGAGACACTTACTAAGGGAGCTATGACATGGTATTCATAACTCATTGAGCATTCGATTGGTTCATTCGCCCAGCTCGCAGACATGTTCATAAAGTCTCATATAGGAACATGAAAGGTGAAAGCACATAAAATAGATATCTTCTGCATTGCGCAAGGAAAATCAGAACCTCTTAGGGAATTTGTTACATGGTTACAGAAGGAGCGAATGTTGTTACCAGTGATCCCGGTCAAATGGGCTACAGAGGCTTTCACGAAAAGGTTGAATCCGAAAGGCTCGGATGCCTCCCAAAAGTTTAAAGAAAATCTGTTGGAGTTCCAGGCTACCACGTGGGAATACGTGTACAATCGGTATGAGTCCAAAATTCAGACTGAGAATGATATGCTTGGAGCTAAGGCCGATAGCATCTTCGCAAAGGCAGAGAAAGGGAATTCCTCGAAGAACCGATATCAACCTTATCCTCCCATCGGAAATAAAGGAGGGGGACAAGGTTTCCACTCTTTTGATAATCAAATAACAAAGGAGGTTCCTGACAAAACAGTCAGGGATCGGGGAATTCTGAGAAAAACAACTTATCCAAAGGTACCGAATATCCAAAATTATCCGAATACAACTTCAGTATCGATGAAGATCAGATGGTGACAATATTAAGAATGCATCCGACGTCTCGACCTCCAAAATCATTGCAGTCTGATCCAAGTAAAAGAGATTGTGGATACCGCATCTCTTGCTCTAATCAAACTCACCTCCTACTACTCTTGGCATACTCAATGGGATTCTCTTCTTGTTGCATATAACTTTGAATGCTATATTACTATAAAACCAGTTGATTACCCAAAAACATCCCTACGGACACGACAAGATCGCTTGCTACGTAGTGCCCTTGTCTCTACTTTGTCACTCGAGATGGTTCCTTTTGTAATCTCGGCCAAAACCTCTTATGAGGTCTGGTATACCCTTAAAAGCATGTATGCCACCCCAAATCATTCTTACTTGATGAGTCTTCGTGAAATCCTTCTAAAGCTTTCAAGGAGAATATGTCTATCACCGCATATATTCAAAATATTAGGTAACTCTATGATCAGTTTGCCAATGCTGGCGCACCAGTTTCTCGTAATGATATTATTATGCATATTTTGAATGGTTTACCGTCAGATTATGATCTAATCTCTGCTGCCATTCAAGCAAGAGATACTCCAATCTCTATTGAAGAATTGCATTAGAAATTTTTGGATTTTGAAGCTCGACTGAATAAAAAGAAAGCCACAATTACCGCACCAATAACGGTAAATGTTGCACAAAAGCAAAGAAATTTCAATTTCAATAGGAATTCGAGGCAACAAAATCACAAACAAGAAAATTCCTCTACTCATTTTCTGGGCACCAACAAGGCAGGCCAGAACCCCTACAATCGTGTCATATGACAATTGTGTGACATTCTTGGTCATACAATAAAACACATGTCGACGTCTCCTTGGGATATTTCCTTAGATGCAACAGCAACAATCCCACCCGTCAAAATCTTCTCATGCTCCTCAGGCAAATATTGCGACGACTTCTTCTGGTAATCCTACCAAGTGGCTTCTTGATTCAGACACATCTCACAATGTCTCTACTGATCTTCAGAGTCTCTCTTTACACTCTGAATATGATGGTAATGAAGATATAATGGTCGGTGATGGTAATACTATTCCCATAACTCATACTGGATCCTATATTTTGCCTTCTGCTACCAGACCTTTAACCCTTCAAAATGTTCTTTGTGTACCAAATATGAAGAAAAATCTTGTTTATGTGTTAACTTATGTTGTGATAACAATGTTTCTGTCAAGTTCTCACTATTTAACTTTGTTATGAAGGATCTTTCCACGGGCAATCCATTGGGGGAGGGAACGCCTATAGATGGTACATATGAGTGGCCAACCGAATTCTCACATCAAACCATATCTTCCCATACATCACCAAATGTCAATGTTGTTTCTAAAGTCTCTGCTCAACGTTGGCATCAACGACTCAACCACCCTTCTTCCAAAATGCTACATGTTTTGAAGCAATTTTCCTTTTCTGGTTCAATTATAAATAAAGACTTTGTTTGTAATTCATGCAAATGCAATAAAATGCACAAGTTGCTCTTCTCTATCTCCTCTTACAAGTTCATCACCGTTAGAACTTCTCTACTCTGATGTATGGAGTCCAGCCCCAATATCTTTTGTTGACAATTTTAATTTTATTTGATTTTCGTTGATCACTTCACAAAGTATATTTGTCTTCTTCCCGTGCAATGAAAATCTGATGTCTCCATTATTTTTTCCAAAATTTAAGGCAACTGTAGAAAAGTTCTTTCAGAAATAAATCATTTCTGTCTATTCTGACAATGGGGGCGAATTTATTCATCTTAAGCATTTATTTGAGCAACATGGAATTTCTAATCACTTAACTCCACTTTACACTCCTGAACACAATGCCATAACAGAACGTCGTCATTGCCATATTATCGAAACTGGACTCATATTGATACATCTATCTCACCTTCCCGTCTCTTTTTGGTCTTTTGCCTTTCAAACGACAGTTTACCTTATTAATTGTATGCCTACTCCTATTCTCAGTCATGATTGCCCTTTTGAACGTCTTTTTGGTCGTAAACCCAATTACTCCAAACTTAGAGTTTTTTGGGTGTTTGTGTTACCCATGACTTAGGTCATATGCCAGACCCAAATTAGAGACTTGATCCACTCCTTGCATTTTCCTAGGATATTTTAAGAACCAAAGTGCATATTTGTACTATGATCCAGCCAAATCTAAATTTTTTATCTTAAGGCATGTTGACTTTGTAGAGGATACATTTCCTTTTCAAAATTTGAATTCTGAGTCACCAAGATTTAATTCTCCAGACTTATTAAGATGGCTCCACCTCATTTTCTCATACCAATCTCCAACATATCCTCTACAACCAGCACACATAATATTCCTTCTCTCCCTACTCATCAAACAAATTTGGTGGCCATATCTACTTCCTTCTCAATGGCGTCACCTTGCCATTTGAACACCTAAATTGTTGGTCTTTCCTCTCAGGTAAATGAAAACTCTACTCATAATATGGAAACAAGATCATCTTCTCATTTTGATTCCTCCAGTCCTCCATGTCCCTTGCCCGAATCGACGCACCATATGATTACTCGCTTAAAGAACAACATTTCCAAACTGATAAAGCGATTTTCCTTAGCCATTCATACCACACCCAAACTATCCCCTCTAGTGTGTCACCTATCCCACCTTCACAACTGCCTACCATAGATCCATCTACTGACCGCCATTTATCTTTCTATCTTTTATTGGAGCCAAGAACTGCTTCTGAGGATTTAAAGCATCCGCAATGGCAAGCTGCCATGAAGGCTGAAATTGATGCTTTAAAAACCCAAGGCACATGGTCTCTTGTTCCGAATGATGCATATAAAAATCTTGTTGGATGCAAATAGGTCTTTACATCAACAAGTACAAGGCATGACTTGTCGCCAAAGGTTTCCATCATAATCCAGGGCTTGATTACGGTGATACCTTTTCACCGGTAGCTAAACAAAAAAATGTTCGCACACTCTTGTCACTTGTTGTTATCAATAATTGGCCTCTTTGACAAGTGGATTTTAATAATGCTTTCCTTCAAGGAACGCTACAAGAGGAAGTTTACATTAATCAACCACCGGGATTTGTTGACTCCTCTAATCCAACTCATGTTTGTCGGCTTCATAAGGTCATTTATGGCCTCAAACAGGTACCCCGTGCATGGTTTTCTAAACTAAAATCATATATGTCGCCTCAGGTTTTACTATGGGACACTCAGATAATTCTTTGTTCATTTATGCATGCTCAGGTGTCTTATCGTATCTCTTGGTTTATGTTGATGACTTGATCATTACTAGTTCTTCTTCTATTGCCATTAACCAATTTGTTGAGCGTTTGGGCAATAGCTTTTCTTTAAGAGACTTAGGTGATCTGGACTATTTTCTTGGCATAGAGGCGCATCGAACTACCGAAGGTTTGTTCCCGTCCCAACATAAGTACATCTTGGATGTCCTTGAACGTGCTCATATGCTTGAAGCCAAGGTAGTTTCAACTCCACTTTCAGTCACTCATAACTTAGGCCTTGTTGACAACTCCTCTTTGAGTGATCCAACTCAATTTCAAGTACTCATTAGTTGCCTCCAATATCTTCAATTCACTCATTCTGATATCGCATTTGCTATAAACAAGCTTGCTCAATTGTCAATCCAACCAACTGAACGTCACTGGTCTTCTCTCAAGCGGGTCTTGCGCTATCTTAAAGGCACCACAGATCATGGGATCTTTCTTAGTCCCTATTCTCCATTTACTTTGCATGCTTATTCAGATACAGATTGGGGGGGGGGGGGGGGGACAAAGATGATCGCAGCTCAACAAGTGGTTTTATTATTTTCATGGGCACAAATCTAGTATCTTGGTGTTCTCGCAAACAAAAGTCTTGCAAGATCCTCGACTGAAGTCGAGTATCGTGCTGTGGCTTCTGCTACTGCTGAACTTTGCTGGATTATTAATCTTTTTCGAGAATTATTTGTTCCTATGACTGATGTTCCTGCACTTTTCTGTGACAATCTTGGTGCTACTTACCTTTGTGTCAATCCCGTCTTTCATTTCAAAAGAAGCATATTGAGACTGACTACCATTTTGTTCGCTCGAAGATTCAAAGAAAAGTTCTTCGTGTTGTGCACATTAGTTCTGGTGACCAGCTTGCAGACTTGTTTACCAAAGCTCTGTCACGTGGTCCTTTTGAGAAGAACTGCTTCAAGATTGGTGTCTTCAAACAACTCACCATCTTGAGGGGGTGTAATAAAAAAATATCTTCCGGTAGAAATTCAGTCAATATATGATTGCTATAGTTTCTCCTGATATATTGCTCTATTAATAGCATTCCTTATATATTGTGCTCTGTAATATTCGTGATTCTTTGCTTCTTTCCTTTATTGTACTCGTGTAATCATTGTGTAAATAGTCCTCTGTAATCAATAATACAGCTAAGGATTTTTACCTTCATTCATATATGTTATAATACCTATATGTGCGTGCATGTGAATCACGTGTCATACTATTGTCAGTGACTGAACACCAAATAGATTCTCCATAAGAGGCTATATGGCAATCACCATTTGGTGTGTCGGGTCTTTCGTCGGTGCACACAAATTAAACGTGGCCTTTTTATGAGGTAGGTTGCTCAATTAGTGACACGTCTTTTATTTAAATAAATAAATATTACGTTCTAATTCATGTGAACTGTTTTTTAATAGTTCTGAAAATTATCTCTTTATTAAATTTAAAAATAATTTAATTTAAACTTTTCATTTTATTCTTAATAATTTTAATAAGCGCATAAATATTATAACATATTCAAAATTATTAAATCTCAAAGATATATAACTACACATATATTATGAGATCTAAAAATTAAAATTATATCTAATTAAGTATAACAACAACATACCAGTATAATCTCACCATATGGGGTCTGGGAGGGTATAGTATACGCAGATCTTATCTTTAGTTTTTTACGAGTAGGAAAGTTGTTTCCGATAGACCCCGGCTCAAATAGAAATGATAAAGCAACAGAAATAATAAATTGTAATAGTAACAAAAAAATAAAATAACAAAGTGAAAGAAATAGGTAGAAAACCAAAAAGTAAATCCGCAAAAGGAAATAATAGAAGTAACGAAGCTCATTTAATGATGGAGTAGCAATTTCCTTACATGTTCATTGCTATTTTAATACGATGATAACTTGACTAAGCATGATTTTTTTTTAAAAACAAACCGTTAACCGAAATGCGTATGTCATCACTTTTCCATGACTATAAGGATACATCAATAAACACAAAGTAAAAATTTTAAAAGTCTCTAAATAAAAAAATTAATATTTTCTTCTGAAACATGAAAAAATATGATATAAAGTGAAATAAAAAAATACTACTCCTTTTTTCAATTTATTTGATGATTTTTTACTTGAAACACACTTCTAGGGAGAAACTTTTAAAATTTATAATTTACAATATTTATATTTTTGTGGCTCTAAATTATTTTTAAAAAAAAATAGAATTCAATTTATATAGTAATATTTGTGTTTGATAAATTAAATTAAAAAAAGTGTGAAAGAGACCGGCAGTAGGATATAATTTTCATTCCATTATTTCAGATTGTAGAATAACATTCATGGTCCCCAACTTGAAAGTTTCTCCGCCACTTACCAATGTTTAGACACATAGTGTTGGAGGGAGACGAAAGTAGTTATCAATTAGGTGTGGTGTTTATGGGGGAAACGGAAAGTAGTCATGACGTGAGTAGTGCTATAAAGGATGATTTATTTTTCGAGAAGCTTGGCCTTATTTTATAGCGCATAGAGGAAGCACTTTTGTTGTTGATGGACCTCATTTGGATCATCTTCTCATGGCACGTTCCTATTTTAACTGTCTTTTTACTCACTTGTCTCTATATTTTGCTTTTCGAGAATTAAATTTTTATCAATATTTTGAAAATACATTTTTTAAAAGTTGCAGCTTATCGTTTCTGAATATAAATTCCTAATTACTATAAAATATTGAGTTTTCGACTCCCTTATGTTCGTACTTTAACTTTGTTTTCTACTCCCTTATGTCACGAATTAGTTGTCTATGTTTTACTTTTCAAAAGTTAAACCGGATGAACTTTGATCAATATTTTCAGATATAGTTTTTTCATTAAATTGATATGAGAGAAAAGTTGTAATTTGTACTGCTTTTTGTATAGTTTCTCAATATCTGGATTTTAATTATAAAATATTGACATAATATAATTCGATTTAGGTTGGAAAAAAAAAGTCCGGTGCACTAAGCTTCCGCTATGCGCGGGGTTCGGAGAAGGGTCGGACCACAAGATTAGTTAAATTGACTATGGGAAAGGGAAACATGCCAACTAATTTGGGACGGAGGGGTAGTTATCTACTCATCAATATTCTATTTCTTATTTGATTTTTCTTCTCCAGTAGTAGGAAGTCCAAGTTTGGATTTTTTTTTTAAAAATATTGGTTAGAGATTTGTATAACTGCATGGATAACTGTGTGATTTACAGAAGTTTAAATTCCAAAATAACTCTAACTGACCAAACATTTAAGATTTTTAATGGGTTTAAAGTGAAAGGAATACAGTCAAACGTCTCTATAACGGCTCGTTTGTTTGGATGTTTTTTGTCTGCTATAGTAAAATGTTGTTATAGAGAACATAAAATCTGTTTCAAAGAAAACTTGGATGTTATTGTAAAATGTTGCTAGAGAGAATGATTTTTATAGGGAGATCTCACTGTATGTAAGATTCATGTAGTCTGAGTTGGACTAGTTTGTGATTGAGTAGTGATTAATTGATTTTTGGTAATAGTAAGTTCATTAGTTTGTTAAGTTCATTAGTACTTTCAGTAATGTATGTCGCTTGAATTACTCACAAACTTTGCAGGATATCTCTCTCCTTCATGGCCTGGGAATCAAGTTTGTTCTTGTACCCGGAACTCATGTCCAAATTGATAGGTTTCTGGCTGAAAGAGGTGAGAAAAAATGCTGTTATTTTCTTTTCTTCTTCGTTTTGATATTACTGGTTTGTCGCCACTACCTGTGTTTTCTTCACTATTCCTGATGCTGATAGCAGATTGTTTGTTGTTTCCTCTTTTTTTTTTTTTTTTATTATTGTTAATGATAGACAATTTTAGCACCGCTGAATCAACTTGGTCCCACTTACATTAGGTCGGTACATGTAATTATATGTCCATGTACAGGTAACCATGAGATTTAGAGAACCTCTTGTTTTAGAGAACCCCTAATGTACTTCTAAAAAGAAATAAGAGACCTTACTACTTAGTACTAGAATGAGATGGACCTGAATGTGAATTCAGTTGATTAATATAACTGGCGTTGTCTAGTTTGTGATTGATGCATAGTTAATTGATTGATTAGTTATCTCAGATGGAATATTTTGACTTTGTCTTAACTAAAATGTTTATTTTGCTTAAGAATGTTGATTTTCCTTGTCTTGATGTTATCATCCTCTAGAAGGAGAAATACTCTAGGCGTGTTTTACTGACAAACTCTGAAGACATTAAAATGGTATTCTACCTCTAATTTGGCTCGGGAATTGCTTGGGGGAACTGCTTGGGTCTGCTCTAAACTTCAGGTGAAACCTTGATCAACTTGCTAATGATGAGCTGGAGCTCATAACCTAGTAAATTATTTAGATGCAAGATCCTAATTCCTGTTACATTGGCTATAATACATTTCCAAAAAGTGCTACAATTAATATGGAGAAACCCAAAACTTCTGTATCCGTTTTCATTCATAGAAAGAGAAATCAATAAAATCAATAGCCTCGACAAGTAGCATGCAAAGGAGTTTAACAGTCTGTACTATTCAAAGTCTTCTAATTTTTCCTTTTGATTATCAGCATTATGTCATTTTTCTTTTCCTTGAACTACATTTTTTTTCTCTATTCTAAGAAAAATATTCTCAGAATCAAGTGATTTGGTAACTCTTTCTACAGGAAGTGAGCCCAAATATGTAGGCCGCTACAGAGTTACAGACACCGATTCACTGATGGCTGCAATGGATGCAGCTGGGAGGACTCGTCTTATGATAGAAGCAAAGTTGTCTCCTGGGCCATCATTGACTGGTGTCCGTCGGCATGGAGAAAATAGTCGCTGGCATGATGGTGTTAGCGTTGCTAGTGGTAATTTTCTAGCAATGAAGGTGAGAATATGACCTCATTGCATAATGTAACATTATTATGAAATGTATTTTTCATTCTTTTTGGGTTTCAAAATTTGGGTTTTTTTCATTTTTGGCCCGTTGGCCAAAATTAATTACGGGCGCTAGCCAAATATACAAAACATATACACTGATTGTGTATATTATATGCATATGTATATACAAAACCTATACATTTGCTGGGTATTTTGTAAATTAGATCACCGAAAGGCATTGACTGTAATTATCTCTTTAAATTTTCTGCATCAAATGTCATTTCAATGACAATGAGGTTGACTGGGGATTTTCATTATAATTTTCCGGCAGAGAAGAGGAGTTGTAGAAGGAATCGATTATGCAGCGACTGGTGAAGTAAAGAAGATAGATGTTTCTCGAATTCGTGAGAGGCTTGATCAGGATAGCATCGTGTTATTAAGCAATCTTGGTTATTCCAGCTCTGGGGAAGTTTTAAACTGCAAGTATGCTTTATCGCTTTTGATAGGTATCTTTGTTGATGTTATGCATCATTAGTCTTGCACCTTGTTCTACTTAAGTCGTTAAAATCAGTGAATAAACAGAATTTTCAGGAAGCTACATACTAAAGCGTAGTGATACATAAGACTTAAGCTTAGTAGTGGTCAATTTCCCTGTTCTACCCTCTCCTTTAATCAAACTGGTATATTGCCATTTTCATGTTTAACTTATGGGACATTCTCCTTTTTTCACTCTTCAACTGTTTGACAGGCACAAAATGTTCCTTTTCCTTTTTATTTTTTGTGAAACTCGTGCACTTGGAAGACTGCAATACTTAAATCTCACTGATCGGATCAAATTCCAGAAGTCAATCAAAAGGGGAAGTAACTTGTTACCATTTTTTAAAAAAAGAGAAATAATTAGCAATAATGTGATTTGTGCCTAGGCTTCAGGTCAATTATTATCATCAGATGTGTAAAATTAACTATTGTAAAAGAAATGTTACTTCAGGTTGATCTCATTTTGGTCACACTTTTGGGTTTATGTATACTTGATTGAATAGGTTACACTCAACTTTGGTGGTTTCTTATGGTAACATTTATTTTACCTATCAGTCAATTTCTTCACGATACGTGTAGTTTTAGACACAATTCAAAGACTCTCAACAGGGTGATAAGGAAGTAGACCAATAACTTTCTCTGCTCTTAATTCTTTTTGTTACAAGATAGTAGTATTTTCTTATAAAAAATATTATGCGCGTGCGCACACACACAGATATCTACAACAACATACCCATACATATCTATGGAACAAAAATGACTCCCATATATTGGAGGGGTGATATAGATGGACTTTGTTGAGTTAAAATTAGCTTAAAATTAGACTTTGAACACATCTTTATCCCTCACAATGGGTAGAAGCCAATAATTTCACGATTTTATGTGTGTCAGACTCAGACCCCTCTGTGGGAATGCTATTTTTTTATATATCAATCTGCTTTTCTTGGGAACTTAGCTTGATTTACTCAGTGGTCATGTGTTTGCGGAGATTACTTCATTTCTTAGTGTACTAGTTTATCATTTTTCTACAAAACAATCTCTAAATAATTAAGCTAGATTCTCAGTACACAACAGTTTTTTCTGAAACTACTATGGTGAGTCAACTTTTTGTGGATATATTCATGTGTGTCACAGCCCTCGGTGTGAATGCTTATTTTTTAAATGGATCTACTATCTTGGGTACTCAACTTGTATTACACAGTGGTCATCTGTTGCATGATCCAATGCTGAGTTACTTTATCATACAGTTTATAATGTGTAACATGTTTTTCTTTTATCTATAAGCAATTTCTGATTGATTAAGCTAGATGCTCAGCATACAGCAATCCCGACTTTTTGAGTCAGTGTTTTGTGGATATGTTTTCTCTTTCCTTCTTTATTTTGCCTTGAGTTTTAAGATTGATAATGTGTTCTATTTTATTGAAGCACATATGAAGTTGCCACAGCTTGTGCCTTGGCTCTAGGAGCTGAGAAGCTGATTTGTATTATAGATGGTCCAATTCTGGATGAGTCTGGACGTCTTATTCGTTTCTTAACTCTTCAAGATGCTGACATGCTGGTTCGTAAACGAGCAGAACAAAGTGAGGCAGCAGCTAATTATGTAAAAGCTGTCAGTCAAGAGGACTTCAATAGTTTAGGTCACAATGGTTCCAATGGATCAATCTCTTCCTACAATATGAATGGGTTTAGCCAAAAATACAGTGTTTTTCAGAATGGTGTTGGTTTTGACAATGGGAATGGACTTTGGTCTAGTGAGCAGGGTTTTGCCATTGGAGGACAAGAGAGGCTAAGTCGACTAAATGGTTATCTTTCAGAGTTAGCTGCTGCTGCTTTTGTGTGCAGAGTAAGATTCTGGCTGTCTAATCACTATATCTGGAGATTCATAAAAGTGTCTAATCTGGACAATAATTGTCATGTTATGTACCCAAACCCTAAATATACAACAGAAGTTTGCTTATTCTCTAAACTTGGCCCTAAGATATTTTCTTTTATAATAACTTGTGCAGTAGGGATATGTATATTTACAGAATAGTGAACTGGTTTCATGTTCTCACCACATACTATGGATATATGGTTTTCCGTTTCTAGTAAATATCAACTCTCACAGTGTTTACGTCTCTACTAAATTGACTCATTTATCAATATGATATCTCTATTGGCTTATTAGTTAAAACTTTTGCCAATTATGTACTCCATTTGCCATCAGGGAGGTGTTCAAAGAGTTCACCTGCTGGATGGTACTATTGGTGGAGTTTTACTAAAGGAATTGTTCCAAAGATATGGAGTTGGGACAATGGTAGCTAGGTATGCAAATCTTGATGAAATATTCATTGTAATTCAGTCAAGGCATGTTGATATTCAGTTTTCTACATTTTCATCGTTTCCTCTTTAAGATGATCAACAATTAACACTTTTGTTCGTGTTTTTTAACTGTCAGATACATGGTAAAAGTAGCTGACTGTCAAAGCAAGTCATGAATATAAACTACAATTAATAAGCTCAGTAGGTTAAAAGTAACAAATTGGGCTAAATCAAGCTTCCTTTCACCATCATGCTTAAAACACCACCAAAGGTGTAGAAGAATAGCAGGAAACTATTGTGCTATTATTTCTATCCAAATTTGACATTTTATTTTCTTACTGGAGAAATCCATGGTGCAACTTAAAATATTCAATCCCCTAGGACACATTTGGTATATGATAATTAGAAGTAATATCCGGAGTTTCTTTAAATGTTTAGCCAGCTACTTATGTTGCCAAAATAAACTTGGCATTTTTTACATTGATATATAGAACTCCACGAGTAGTGAGATTCTGCATGTCTCTTGTTGTCCGATCCCTCCCAATTTGACATTATGTTTCTCACCACAGAAGTTCATGATTGCCCTGTCTCTAGAATTAACGGGTGTACTCTCAGTCGGATAATTACGTTGGGACATATCTAGTTGATATTTGCTATCCTTTTTATGACTATCCTTCAACTAAGATGTGCATGAATCTCTCTTCCTCAGTGATCTTTACGAAGGAACACGAATGGCTAGGCTGTCAGATATTCCCGGGATCAAACAATTATTACAACCTCTAGAAGAGTCTGGAACATTGATCAGAAGGAGTGAGGAAGAGGTTACTCTTGATGCTTTTTATTATGATGCTCGAATAGTTATTAAATCAGCTTCTATTTGGTTAATGTTTGTATATCATTTTTCTTTTTCATAATTATGTGTTTTAAATTTGTTCTAGCTGGTGGGGGCGCTGCATTCATTCATTGTTGTGGAGAGAGAAGGCCAAGTTATAGCTTGTGCTGCTCTCTTTCCTTACTTTGAAGAAAAATGTGGAGAGGTTGCTGCTATTGCTGTTTCTCCTGATTGTCGTGGCCAAGGACAAGGAGACAAATTACTTGGTATAGTGACTCTTTTCTCATAGTAGAACTATTTATTCTTATGCGATATTTAATGCATGCAAGCAGTTTCAGAATGTTGTGGTTATTTGCATTTGTCTTGTGAACTGTGAAGTTGCAAACACATTAACAAGAGAACAATCTAAAGTTTAAGATATTTCCTGAATCCTTTAATCACTTGGATAAGCACATAATAAAAAGAAGTCACTTTAAATTTGTGTACTTTTTGGTTTTTTATGTATCCGCCGAGCAGCTAAAATAAATTTCATGTGTAATTTAAATAGCTAAACATGTAATTTTTATTTTTGATAGAATCAACATGACCATCATTTGGTTTAGAAGGAAGAAGCAACGTTTTGTTGAAGAAAAAAAGTCCAGAATTTTTGGTATGAATGAGCAGTAAATAAGCTAGAAAATGTGGACCCCGCAATCCACTTTCAGTGCATTTTTTATATTTATTTAACACAATTTATTGTGTCTGCTGGGACCCATATCAATTATAAATATACTCTCTCTTCTTAGTTGTAGACAAATGGACCCACTATCCAGGTATCAAAAACGGAATGTGCGTCACACACCTTTTGTTGGTTGTGCCTCACCATAGTAAAAGTTTTCGTTATGTAGTAACTTCAACATCAAGATTCCCATCTTCTATTTCAAGAAACTCTTCATCTCTTTCCTACATAAAAGTATCACGAAAACTAAAACAAGAAAGTGTTAATAAGTTAGAAAATAAACAAGAGAGTTTCCCATTCGATCTCTCATTTTTTTGTTCTTTCATTGTCTTTTCCCCATCACTTCAGCATTTTTGTTTACTCTCTATTTTTCTCTCTTGCTTCACCTCTCCTTTTTTACCATACTTTGCTCACTTGACATCCCGCTAACCACACACAATACTACTACTACTTTTTTTTCTCTTTTGGGATGTCAACATGCGCTCCCTTACTCTCAAACTTTTATCTCTTAAGCTCATTTTTGTTCGGAATATTAGGTCTTTCACAAGACATAGCATCATTCATGGGATACTCTTGTATGGGATGATAACTCCTTGTTCTCTCTTTTAAGTCATCCCAAGTAATAATTAGTGAGCCACAATCCCTAAAAAAAGGGTAGCCTGGTGCACTAAGCTTTCGCTATGCGCGGAGTCCGGGGAAGGGCCGGACCACGAGGGTCTATTGTACGCAGTCTTATCTTGCATTACTGCAAGAGGCTGTTTCCACGGCTTGAACCCATGACCTCATGGTCACATGACAGCAATTTTACAAGTTACTCCAAGGCTCTCCTTTTGTGACCACAATCCCTCACATCGTTTATAACATAAATTACATCTTTCTCTTAAGCGTTGTGAGAGAGATCTTGAAGCGAACTCCAACTTTTTCCCATTCCAAGTAGACGTCATTACAAGCAAAGATCTCCATTTGAAGTTCCCATTGGATATAAGCTTCCCATTTAGATGTAATGCACAATTTTGGCATTACAGTCGACTATTATCCCTTTTGGTACTTCTTTCATGATTATCCTTTCCTCCAAACCTTCTTGTAACTATGGAAGAAATCTCGATAGCAAACAATTAGATGTAAAAGTTCCTCGCCGACACCTTACGAATTTTGCCTCAAAGATGTAACTCAACTCTCATATTTCTCTCAATACACGCTTTTACTCACTCTAATAATCTCACAATCTATCGTTTTTCCGTTCTATGGATATCCAAAGTTTGAAATCAACTCACGGGAATCACCAACAATTATTGAATTTCTTGAGGTAATTTTCTAGTGGGGAACTGATGTGAACAAAAAAGGACGATAAAAGCTAACAGATTAAAATCTACATGTCCAATGAAATAAATAAGAAAAACACGAAAGAATTGGCATGAATGAAATACTGAGTTCAAATATTAAGAACGTCTTAATGCAAACTGGCATTAGATTTTTCTTAACAAGAACCCAAATTTTCGCCCAACAATGGAAGATTTTAGTCAAGCCGAAAATTGATATATTATTTCCCCCTGCCCTTTTTGTTTTATGATAATTCTTCCCAAATCTAAACAATAACAATAATGAAAACAACCCTTTTTTTAAAGTTTTTCTAATAATGAAGAACTAAGAAAGGAGGGTTTATAGGAATAAGCCTAAGTCAAAGCTCTGATAAGTGGCGGATGCAGCCCTCAGATACTGGATTCATCTGAACCAGTACTTTTGAAGCGGAACATAAATTAATGTGTAAAAGTTCTCATTAAAACTGTAATAAATAGTAGGTTTGAACCGATAATCGTAAAAATACAATTCGTTCAATGCTAAGAACCTTAAAAATAGAACCCATAGAGTTCAAATTTTGGATCTGCCTCAAGATACTAGGTCATTGATCTGGAATAC
Source organism: Anisodus tanguticus (assembly GCA_034509755.1). Taxonomy (NCBI): domain Eukaryota; kingdom Viridiplantae; phylum Streptophyta; class Magnoliopsida; order Solanales; family Solanaceae; genus Anisodus; species Anisodus tanguticus. The sequence goes on from CM067545.1 coordinate 21,138,441, forward strand.
TGTTAACCCAAAACTTGACATTTAAATGCTCCTTGGGTAGCCAAAGCAGTACATTGACTCGTATTTTGCAACAATGTTCTCCTTAACTTATTTGTAGCAATTCCTAAGCTCCAAACGTGGTATTCCATGAATGTTGTTGGTCTTGGCACGAGTGGACGTGTAAGATTGTATTAATCTCCTTTGGAGAGCCTTTCTCATTAATACAAAATATATATAAGTGTACAATATGGAATCCTTATACAATAGGAATTTAAATTCTACCATAATTACATAAGACCAAATATGGTAAAATACAAAGTGTAGTACACGTCTAATACACTCCCTCAGTCGGAGCGGGAGGAGGCCGGATGCTAAGACTGGATCTGAAGTCGAGAAAGAGTTGTCTAGGAAGGTCTTTCGTGAATATATCCGCATACTGATACGAGGAGGGCACATGCAACACCTTGACATGACCGAGGGCGACCTTCTCACGAACGAAGTGTATGTCCATCTCAATATGCTTGGTTCGCTGATGCTAAACCGGATTATAAGATATATAAATGGCGGATATGTTATCACAATAAACCAAGGACGCCTTACGTAAAGGACACTGAAGCTCCAAAAGAAGGTTTCAGAGCCAATATATTTCAGCAACAACATTAGCAACGCCTCTGTATTCTGCTTCTGCACTCGTCCGGGATAAAGTGGCTTGTCTCTTGGCATACCAAGAAATAAGATTATCCCCTAAGAACACACAGCAGACTGAGGTGGACAGTCGCGTGTCCGGACAACCTGCCCAATCAGCATCCGTATAGGACAATAACATGGTCGGTGGTGAGGGGTATAGATGCAAACCATAATCAAGCGTGCCCTTAACATATCGGATGATACGTTTATGGGCAGTAAAATAAGGCTCCCTGGAGGCATGCATAAATAAGCATATCTGCTGAACATCATAAGCAATATCAGGCCCGATAAAAGTGAGGTACTGTAGTGCACCTGCAAGACTCTTGTAAAGAGAGATCTGACACGGGATCACCATTCAAAGCACTCAGCTTTGATTTAGAGTCAACTGGAGTAGACATGATCTTGCAATTTTCCATTTTAGCCCTGTATACAATCTCATTTGCATACTTTCGCTGACAAAGAAACATAGTATCTGCAGACCTGGTCACTGAAATCCCCAAGAAATAGCTCAATTTTCCTGAATCAGTCATAGCAAATTCTGTGTTGAGCAGTGCAATGATCTCATTTTTTAACAAGTCAAATGAGGCAGTGAGCACAATATCATCAACATACAACAATAAATAAGCAATGCTACTACCTCTATGAAAAATAATTATCACACTTGCTGCATACAAATCCAATCTGCATGATATACTGTGCAAATCGATCATACCATGCTCTAGGGGCCTGTTTTAAATCATAAAGTGACTTACAGAGACGACATACATAGTGTGGGGCTGCTGGATGGACAAATCCAGGCGGTTGATGCATGTAAATTGTTTCTTTCAAGTCCCCATGTAGAAAAACATTTTTCACATCAAGCTGATGAATAGGTCAATGCCTACCCATAGCATTGCTCAGAACTGTGCGGATGATAGCCAGTTTAACAACCGGACTGAATGTTTCACCACAATCTATGCCCTCCTGCTGATTTGTGCCATTAGCCACAAGTTTTGCCTTATACCTCTCTAACTCACCATTGTCTCTTTATTTGTGATAAAAAAGTCACATACATCGGATCACATTCGCCCCCTCCGATCTAGGAACCAAATCCTAAGTGTGATGTTTAGTTAAAGCATTAAATTCATCACGCATCGACCGCATTCCAATTTGGGTCGTGTTTGGCTAATTTGGGATTTTTGGGAAGTGGGGATATGTTTTGTATACACAGGTTAAAATGAACTTTGGGTTTGAAAATTCCGTATTTAGCACGGGTTTCCATGTGGTGCGTGGGGGCAGGGGTAGAGCGGGATGGTGGTGTCGGGATGCACGGGTTGGGGTCTGAGTCGTGGTGTCCACTGGTTTGGGTGGCAGATATCTGGGAATCGGAGTTTGGTGACGGGGAGGGGTGGAGGGTATCTGTGATGTCGGAGGGTCACTGTGACGACCGGGGGAAGGGGTGGTGACGATGGGGCGTTTGGGTTCTGACGCGGGATGGAGGGGGGGTCGATGGTACGGGGTCTGGGCTGAGGCGGGGAATGGCGGCGTAGGGCAGACATGGCACATGAGACGGTAGTGCTGTCGGAGCTGGCACGGGGTTGATGGGACCGCTGTGGACGGCAACAGAGATGGGTCACAATAGTGGGTGGTAGTGGTGTGGTTACTGTAACAGTGGTGGGTGGCAGTGGTGTTGTCACTGTGGCAGGAGCTGTAGGACGAGCAAGCTCGTGGAGGATGACTGGAGACGTGTCGGATTCGTCTAGAAAGGTATAATCCGTGTTACGGAATTATCTAAAAGGGAAAAATCATCTCGTCGAACGTGACGTAACGAGAGACGTGAATTTGACGAGTGGATAGGTCATAGCACATATAGCCCCTATGATTAGACGGGAAACCTACGAAGACACATGGAGTGGTTCAGGGTGCTAATTTATGAGCGGCGGTAGCGGCAAGATTTGGGTAACAGGCAGCCGAAAATTCGAAGGTGGTCATAAGAGGGGATTCGACGGTATAAGATTTCGATTGGGGTCATCTTATGAAGAGTATTGGTAGGTAAAATGTTGAGGATGTATTCTACCATTTTGGCTGCATAGACCCAGAATGACGGAGGAAGGGAGGCATGAAATAGGAGAGTATGAACCATGTTATTAATAGTACGGATGATTCATTCTGCTTTACCATTTTGAGGAGATGTGGGGACATGAGAATCGGAAAACCATTCCATTATTTCTTTAGAATCGGTGAAACATGGAATTATTGAGTTCACGACCATTATCACACTGAAACGATTTTATGCATCTTTCAAACTATGTTCTGATAAAAGTACTAAAATCAAGAAATTTGGCAAACACTTCTGATTTAAATTTGAGTGGGTAGATCCAAATATAATGACAAAAATCATTTAACAAGACAAGATAATATTTATGACTCAATGAACTAGAGATATGAGTCGTCTATAAATCAGCATGAATAATATCAAAAGGAGAAAACGTAACACTTGAAGATGATTTAAAAGGAAGAACATGTTTGCCTAAAGAATAAGAAACATAGTGCTGGACAAGTTTCCCATTATTACATTTAATAAAATTATTGCCTCTAAGAAAATTAAAAACTGGGGCTCCTGGGTGGCCAAGCCTATTATGCCAAGTTGACGGAGAGATAGTAGCGAGAGAAATGGGAGAGCAAGAGCTGGCAGCGGAGGTGGATGGGAATGGATAGAGATCTCCCGTGCTATTGCATCTCGTAAGAGTATCCCCGTATGAATATCATTTACAGTAAAACCAAAAGGGTCAAAGTCAACAGAGACAGAGTTATTACGAGTAAATTTTCGGACAGAAATTAGATTTTTAATGATGTTCGGGGCATATAGGACATTGTTAAGGGAAAAGAGTGGGTGAGGCGGTTGTGTGTATGTGGAACCATAGCCCTAAATTGGAATGCGGTGGCCACTACCAACAGTAATATATTGAGGATGCTTTAAGCTAAATAATTTGGGAAGATTACCTGTAGAGCGGGTGAGGTGAGATGTGGCCCCTGTATCAATTTTCGTCTGGCCTGCTGCCCTGTTGTTAAGCCTGGATGGGGTCGTGGACCTAGGCTTGGGTCCAATAGACCAAGTGATGGAAAGGGCTGATGATTGAACTGCTGCTGGGCTTGGAGGTTCTGGAATGGGTACAAGGCCCACTGGCTGGGGTAAGGCCACTGGCCAGCGGCGGGCCAATGTCCCTGGCTGTGAGCCTGCTGCTGGGCCTTGCCGCCTCGGCCTCGACCCTTAACGCCCTTTCTTGATCCTCTGCCACCACGGCTGTCCTGCTGCTGGTTTTCCGATGGCGGTGGCGGTGGCGGGGTGGTGGAAGCGTTGTTCGACGCCGGAATTTCAACCACAAGTGCTTTTTGGTTGTGTTAGTCTTGTTTCTTCCAATAGAAAATGGGAGCGTGCCTTGTTGAAACTCTGTAGTGCGTCGGCTTGCTGAATCATTATGGCAAGAGTATCATATTTCTCCTTTTGGTAAGCCCGCAACAAGTTGGAGAACCATCTTAGTGTCAGAAACTGGCGTTCCCACGTTATATAGTTGGTCCGCAACCAATTTTAATTGCTTACAGTATTCAGACATGTTGGAGAAATTTTCGAGACGTGTGTTGTTGAACTGCTCCTCAAAATACACATCGCGAGTATTTTTGTTGTCCTGAAATATTTTTCCAATCGAACCCATAACTCACGAGCCGAGGCACCTGTTTTCATAATTGTATGAAGTAGGTCTTTAGATATGGTGCCATAAATCCACTGTTTGACGATGACGTCAAGGCGACGCCATGTTGAGTCTGTAACGTCTGAGGGGCGAGAGATAAGAGTCGTCGATATGATCAAGTACGTTATACGCACATGCGTAGATATTGAAAAGTTCAACCCACGACGAATATTAACCGTCTTCCTGGTCAAGAATTATTGGGATGAAATTCTTGATATTGGTGACCGTGAAAGCAGGGTGAAAGAAGGGCGTTGAAGGGGGAGGAGGGTTATCGACGACATCTGAGGAGGAAGCGGAAGCGTTAGGAGATGTGGGAGGAGACATGGTGGCCCAACGGAATTACATAAATTCGTGAAAGAGAAGGGAATAGAAGAAAGAAAAAAAAATCCGGCCGCTAGAGGAGGGGGGGGGGAGAATTTAGTGTTTTAGTTGTTTGCTCTTGATACCATGTAAGATTGTATTAATCTCCCTTGGGGAGCCTTTCTCATTAATACAAAATATATATAGGTGTACAATGTGGAATCCTTAAACAATAGGGATCCTAATTCTACCATAATTACATAAGACCAAATATGATAAAATACAAAGTAGTAGTACACGTCTAATAGGACGGTCCACGAAACATCTCGAAATTGTTCGCAATAGGCTCTGTACTATCTCGCTATCCAGGATCGTATCAACTAGTTTCTTATAGTCATGCATTGTTGGTCTTGCACTTTATTGAAGAATGTTGTGTCCTTAAAAGTTGAGACAAACTGTTGTGTTTACTTGTCTTCTATCTACCTAAACGCAGTTGGTGTCCTTGAACTTTTTGGTCTGAATTAAAATTCTGGGCTTATTATTGCAATCGCCAATAACTTTCTATTCCCAAAAAAATTTTGCAGATTACATTGAGAAGAAGGCATCCTCCCTTGGATTGCAAATGCTGTTCCTGCTTACAACTCGCGCAGCTGATTGGTACGTTTGTTTCCACTTCCCTGTACCCTGGCCAATATATACATTGTTCTTCCCATTGGCGAATGAACATTGATTGCTGGCCTGAAATGCAATGGACAATGGCAGTTAGCTGTGTGTCATTAAATGTGTTACAATATTTAAACTGAATTGAGAATGTAGGTCCTTGGTCATTTCGACAAGGAGATAAAGTTAAGATGCTATTTGAAGGTACATAGAATCTTAAAGGAAAAAAAAGAAGAGTTCCTCTTGGTTGACTCTTATTATTATTACTACTTGTTTTTGAGTACGTGTGTTGTTCGTGTAATCCATATCAGTGAGTATAAAAATTTGAAAATCACATAAATAATTAAATGACGTGTTTGAGTTAAGAAATAAAATTTAAAAAAGTATAAGATCTTTGAGATGATGGATGTTGATCCTATTTAGCTAACTCAATAAAAGAAAAAGTTGTCCCACAAAAGTATTCAGATGCTTTATTTTAATTTCGGTATATGAGTTCTGCATTTGCTTTAAACACAGATAGAGTAGCACAATGTGCTTACTTGTACTTATAATAATGAAGTTCATTTGTTTTACTTTGTTAAACTCAACATGGAGCACTAATAAATCTGACATTTTCTCTTTTTGAGAAGCACCATTAAGCTTTTCTATTGAAGTTCGATTCATAAAATGTTCAATTTTGAGACTGAATTTGGTCCTTGAACAAGAAAAATATCATTAATATTTGGTTTGATGTTACATGTATGTGTTTTTCTCCTTAACAGGTTTGTGAGGCGCGGTTTTTCTGAATGTTCCATTGACCGCATACCAGCTCAAAGAAGGAAAAAGATCAATCTCTCTCGTAGGTCGAACTATTACATGAAGAAGCTGCTACCTGATAGAAGTGGTATACGCTTTGACAGCCCTTTTTCATTACAATAAGTGGTTTCTGCTTGTCTCTATGGTGGCTCTGCAATAAGCTTGGATTAGATGGACAATCCTCGTTATTCTGTGTCAGTTAAGTGTAATCATAAAGAAGTATAAAAGGATGTGCCTGAAAAGTAATTACAAAGATAAAATTATGTTTGTAACATTGTCTGCTATATAAGGTGGCCTATGCTTGATTTAGTTGCTAATATTCATCTGTCCTTTTTTTTTTTGGGTCAAATTTTGGAGTTTATGTTGAGGTAACGAAAGCTGAAGAAGGTTCCTTCCTGTGCTCCATAGATGTTCGTTTGATCTTGTGGATGTTGAGTGTTTGAATTGAGTCTCTAGCTAAGTCGGTCTACACTCTGCTGGTACATTAATCATCCTAAGCAGCTAAGTGCTACTATGTTTCACAGGAATTGACTAATTCTTCATTTGCACATTTGTTAAGTTCTGATCTACATAATCTTTACGTGTACGTATAGTATGTTGGAAATTTACCTTTGGTGGGGAGGTGTGTCCACCCATATTTAATGACTTAAACACTAGGGTTCCGCATGTTGGAGGCTTTGTCTCTTCACTCGTGCATAATCTACTAAGTGAGTAGATGACCGTAGGGGCCAAGGATCGTCAAATTTCGTTGAGAAATGAAAGAGATATTGGTCCACGAAGTAAGGTGTTTGAGGCATGGAAATATGGTTGGATGCACTTCCCCACCAAAGGCAAATTTTCAACATAGTAACTCAACACATAAAGTATAATCACATAGTCTAGGGATTGGCAATTTAGAGATTCAGTGACTTTAACACGGGATGTTTCCAAAATGGGGACTATTGCTGGGAAATAAGGGAGATTATGACCAGATCCTTTTATGTGTTCTATATAAAAGTACAAGGGGGGCTTTGACATCTGGTCTAGTGAAAATATGTTTTGCATTGACATCTTCCTTTTAAGTGTTTCTTTCAGTGCCTTCAATTTGTTCTCAACTCATTTGAATTGGACATGAATTAAGAGTTAAACCTCAAGTTCCACATCAGTGCAAAAATATCGGAAAAGTTATACCCAATAGCCATTGTTAGGACAGGTTGTTGAAAAATAATCAGTTTGGTTGGAAAACCTTTTTTTTGCTCTCGTCTTCTTCATTTGAAAGATGGCTTTTTCATCTTCTTTGAATTTTAGGACACTGTCCTGGCGGTTCAATTTTAGAAGTAATACACTCCAAGATACATTCCTAAAATTTTAACTTCTACGAGTGAAATTCTCAGTTTTTTCAACTCAACTTTAGAACAGTCCTTGAGTTTACTTGTATAAATTTCAACATCAGCTTCAAAAAACACATATATCAACTCCAATTACTATAAATTCTTGCTCTTTTATATATGCCTACTGTAGTACTGTTTATCATCAACATTTTCTTTTCATTGTAAGCAAGCAACCAATTGCCATAGAATAAACCCCCTTGCATTCTAACAAGCTCAAGAATGCAACTGAATTGAACTTCTCGCATTCTAAGTTTCTGGGCTTGCGCCCTTTTATGACAAGGGAACCCGCAGCCACTATCCTTTGAGAGTACACAGGTAAACCCCGTTTCTGTGCAATAGCCCACAAACCACACAGGAGAGATAACCCGTACTAGATAAGCCCCGTGCGACGAACTTGACACAGAAAGCAAATCCCCTGCTGTTGATTTTACCTGTCAAACTCCAGCACGCCATGCTTGAGTTCAAAAATTTTCAAAATTTGAAATGTGTAGTTCTCTAGGAAAAAATCATTTGGTTGTACAAAACACACACAAGTCAAAACTTGGCGCCAACAACTGACACTGCTGTATAAATAGATTAAATTAGAATCAATTAGTTTTTTCAAATAAATCAAAGTTGTCCTTTCAAAAAGAACACATTTGTGACCATAGCTCCATAGAAGGAAAGAGGTGTACACAATTTGCAGGCTGGGATAATCACATACGAAAATACATGTACCAACTCTTTCAATCGGCAAAAGAATTTACTTTACATACAGGAAAACTCTGGAGAAACCAGCAGAAGGAATAGCTTGACAACTTTAAATTGATCAGCAGTACAACCAAGGGTGATATCTTCAACTCTTTGATTTTGAGTGCTTAACAAGCCATTCAATGACTGAGTCAATATTGGTGGAATTTTGGCATGATATCATATAGCAACATACCTCCCTATCTGTTATAGATTTCAAGTTCCTGTAAAATAATGGATCATTCAGAAAAGAATCCAAACGAAGAAAACATGTAATGTGTTTAATCGAGGTAAAAAAAAAAAAAGAAAGGGGGGGGGGGGTGGGGATGAGGGATAAGAGTTTCATCCAAATAAGAACAGAAACAGAAGAAAATGATAGGGAATTTGCTCCCTATCACAAGACTTCTCGACCAATTAGCCAAAATGAAAGAAGTAAATCTTTCTTTAAATTCCTTAACATTTTACCAACCTAGGGCAAAAATCAGGTTCAAAAAAGGGAAGCAAATAACATCCCCTTTCCCTAATCAACCAAAGTGAAAATTATCTCATTTAACCAAAGCTTTTGGGAAGCCAAAAGTGCTTATTTTTAAAAAAGTGCTTATTTTAGAGAAATGAGGTGTTTGGCCAAACTTTTAGGAAAAAAATAAGTGTTTTTGAGTAGTAGTAAAAGCTGTTTTTAGAAGGGAAGCCTTGGAGTAACTGATAAAGTTGCTGACATGTGACCAGGAGGTCATGGGTTGAAGTCGTGGAAACAACCTCTTGCAGAAATGTGAAGTAAGGCTGCGTACAATAGACCCTTGTGGTCCGGCCCTTCACCGGGCTGCCCTTTTAGTAAAAGCTGTTTTTAGAAGCTGAGAAAAATAGTTTTTCAGGGAAAATATTTGAAACCTTGGCCAAGCACAAATTGCGCTATAATATAGGCAAAAGTACTCTCAAATTGATTAGCCAAAACAAACTGATACTTTCCAAAACCTTTTTCAAAAAGCGCTTTTGAAAATAAACATAATTTGGAAGTTTAGGCTTTAGCAAACAGAATTAGGCTTTATGCGATGCAAGAGCTTCTTCTTTCGTCATCTAGTCTTCTTTTTAAAGGAGTAAACAAAGAGGAGTGAGACCAATGTGTGTTCAATTTTATATGCTTACATCTGATCAGTCAAAGCCTGCTTGGAAAGGGCTCCAGGCTTGTCAATCTTGTTACCCAATACCAGCAATGGAATACCACTCAATGATGGCTTGCTCAGCAGGTCATGAATTTCACTTCTTGAAATACTAACATTATCATGATCAGCAGCATCAACAACATAACTGCAGGGAAGGACATTTAAACAACTCAATAACAAGATATCACAATGGCTACCAGGATCATTAGTAGAATCCCTTCATAATTTCAAAAGAAAAAAATGGCTAAAAGGAAGGATTTCTACCACCCTAAGGTCTATTAGAAATGAATCTGCCAAAAGCCTGATCAGGTAATTTGAATTAGCAGCTTTTCTTTAACAAACCATGTTGGAGAAAACTAAATGTAACCAAACAACAAGAACACCACTGATCTAATAAGTGCACTCTACCATTACTTCCATAAGTATTATGACTATGCATAACGATGAAGCACTCAAAAATGACAAGCAGTGAATTTGCTTGTATAAGTGAAAGTAATACTGAACATATAACTGGATTCATTTACTTCCATCTACAAAAGACCAATGAGGAAGGAATAGTAGCATCTGCACAATGTAATCAAGTAAGCTGAAGATAGATGCATACACTATAGCAGAAACTGCACGACAGTATCTTTCCCACATACTGCGGAATCTGGGTTGACCTCCAAGGTCCCACAATTTTATAGTCACATTTCCTTTAGTCACTTTCCGCATGTTAAATCCCACCTGAACATCCAATAGATTTCGTATTAATATCACGGATCAAAATGTAGTGAAATTGTAATTGGCTTATGACTAAGAGCTAGGAAGATGGAAACTTACTGTTGGTATCATGTCTTCACTGTATCCACCAGTCTAAGAATGACAGATTTAACAAATATTGTTTACGGCATCAGATTCTATCAGAGTACATCGAAGAAAAGGGTACGAAAAACATAAGCATAGAAGAATTATCTACTCACAGCAATGACATTTACAAGTGATGTTTTCCCGGCATTCTGCAACCCTATCAAAGAAAGCTCCATTTCCTGCTGAAAGAAGAGGCTGAAGGAAAAACATGTTTAAATGAGCTGATATGAGGAGTCTTTTCATAAGAGAAGGAGAGCTAAAGAAATCAAAGTACAAGTGCATAAACAAAAAGGAAACTCCAATGTGTGTTATAAGCCCTCTGTAAATAAAGATGCAAATAACTTCCAGTTCTCAAACTTTAAGCCACAAAGCAGAAGTAACAATTACACACAAAGGCTAAGTTGATGGACTGAAAACAAATAGCAAGTAAGAGGTCCAAGGTGCACAACACGGCATGAAACTACTAACATAGGATGGATGGAAAATAATCGTAGATCTGCCAATAATTAGTCTGTTGATCCAATTCATCTCCCGGAACAACCCTCTTGAACTCCATTGAAAGTTCAGGCATAAATGGAAGCATATAACGCACCTTCAACTGCCAAAAATGTATTAAAGGAGAGAGGGCTACAGAACATTTATTTGATAGATTGATTTCACACTTTCACCTTTTGTCACATAGTCCTCTGAAATAATAGGGAAGGTGCTCAATCATAGGGATCAGGTGACACTGACAGATCTTCCATCACCCCCACAGATAAATTATGCTTCTTGAGAGAGAGAGAGAGAGGAGGCCCCGAAACCAGGCAACCAATCTGTCTACAGTAATAAACCTCAGCGAGGACACATGAATCTAGCAAAGAAAGCCTAAAGTTACAGGAACACAAGAACTTAGGCGGAAGAAAATGCTACTGGCACCTTATGCAAAATCTTTGTTCTGTGGAAGACATGGAAGTCCCAAGCTTGATTACAACAGACGAATTAACAAATCTTTGTTCTTGTGTTTTTTCAATTTAAGTTGGGTGATGTCACAAAGATTAAGAGAAGCTCAAATTTCTTGAGGTCTTCAGTCAGTTGATACGACCATCAGGAAGATATGGAATATGATTCCTTCTGCAAATTTTTGGTGTATTTGGACTGAGAGAAATAGAAGATGTTTTGATAGTTCCTCAACTCCAAGTGGCTAGTAAACCTTTAATGCTGGACAATGTTGTCCCCAGTAACTAATACTGATCAGTTTTTGGAATTCATTAGCACCCTAGTTTTAGAGGGAGCCAATGTATATGGGCTTATAATTCTCTTTTGTTTTTGTCTATTTGTAAGTATACCTCTTTAATTATGCATCTGGTTGATGCTTTTCTTTTCAATGAAACAGCTTACTTCATCAAAATAAAAAAATTAACCAATTTTCAATAGTCCACTACGAGAAATCTGAATGAATACTCTGCTTAAGTGGTGAAAGGTTAAATATCACTCCTACTAGGTTGAACCACAAATCAAAATTTTCTTGTCATAGAAATAAATGACACTCCCTTGGAGACCTTTACAGGGCTCTGCGTAAACACAGGATGCTTCGTGCACCTGGCTGGCCTTTTTTATAGAAATAAATGACATTTCTTTTATATTCTTCATGTGGAGGGGAGGAGTCTGGATAATGAATGAAGTACATTGGGGAAGTTGACTAAAAAATTGCTCTCTATCTCCTTTTCCACAACCTCGGCTCTATCTCCGAGATTGGCATGCCATTAAACTCAGCAATATAATTTCTTAAACATGAGGGCATTTGATCACACTGTAATCCAAGTTACATGATAAAAGTCATAGCAGATCCTCAGTAAATCAATGACTCTTCCCACCTAAAAATGAGTCTCTTTAAGTGTATGTCAATCTCATCATCTAAAAGCTTAAACTAGTAGAGTAAACACACTTTTACTTACTTATGTCTCGAAGAGTCAATAACTATTAATGGCAATCGCGTTCAGTCACATATATCAACTCATTCAAATTCCCGAAATAAATGGGAAAATACAAGTACCAGCAATCATAAATCAATACTCAAATCTCACAAAATTCCAAATTTATCAGCACGCAAAAAAATTCCTTCAAAAGAATTGCTTCATAATGATATAAATTAACAATAGAGAACTCGCAAAGGTTCTTTATTTTATATATAGTGTGGTGTCCAGGGCAACCTGCCTACCTTGACTAATTTCGCGGTACCTGCTACCTTCACCCGCACAAGCACCGGATAACTTTATCCACCAAAACTTGAGTGACAAAGTTTTTATATTACATCAATCAATCAATCACTTATAATGGTCAATCCCAAACTAGTCGAGGACTCGAGATGACCATATTACAAATCCTTCATTATATTTCATTCAACTCTATTTGGAGATATCTATTAAATATAATCGGAGTCAGAAAAGGAAAAAGTGGAATTTGGAAAAATCTTCTCTAAGGTAACGTAATGGAGTGAAATTTATTTTGTATCGTACCAGAAAGGAATATGTGCTCCCCATAAAAAGAAATAAGGTACTCTATTTCATTACATACATGGATCGGGTTGAAAGAAATTAACGGGAGTTAATAGTAAGAAAAGTATGTAGTAAAGTTGATGATATGGGACGAGGACATGAGTTAAGCCGGGGCAAATAAATTAGGACAGAAATGTAAAATTAGGACAGAAATGTAAGATAAGACTGCGACGCTTGTGGTCCGACTCTCCGAAAATTGCGCATAGCGAGAGCTGTAATGGGCTGTCCTTTATGACGGAAAAGGAAAAAGAAAAAACAGAATTAGATCGGAAAAATATACCTTCGAAGCCAATTGAGCAAAGCGTCCCAAAGACCCATAGCTAACGAGACCGAGAGATCTATAAAATATATTAGTGTAATAAAGATCTCTCACACACACACACACAAAATAAATGTATGTGTTGATTTAATTTGTCTTTGAACCCTTTGTATTTGCGAAATGTATGAGAATCAGATGATTATGTTGGAAGATAAAGCGAGGGTGACGTATTTGCCATTGGGATAGCATGGATTTACTGAAAAGCCATTGGGATTGTCAATTGCGTTTCGCTGTATGCCAATTAAGCAATTATATGTCGGACTAGCCAACTGGCACACTCGCGAAGAAGTGTGAAATTTTTAAGTCGAAATTCACCCTCTATTATTGGGCTGTCCCACTGTTTTGTGTGTGTGAAATGAAGTGATTATATTTAAACCAAAAGATTAGTCAATCTTACAAGGAAGCTAGCTGCCTCATGTCCCAGCCATACAGGAAAGCTAGTCGCCCATGGGACATCCTTTAGTCCTTCACTATAAAGTAAGGTTGTTCAGTGGGCTGGGTCGACCCGATCACCCAAAGTAATAAAAAAAAATTGTCGGGATCAGGGTTTGAATTCGGGACGGGGCCTAGGTTCGTCCTGCCCGGACCGACCCACCCCAGCCCGTCCCATTCCAATCCCGTCCCGATCCCGACTCGTCCCCCTCCCCCTTTGCAAAAATAATCGTTACAAAACGGCCAAATTTCGATTATGGTCGTTGTGCAACGGCTATAACGGTCATTTTTGCCCCACCACCTCATAAATCCCCTACCCCATAATATTTATTTTTAACCTCTAAGTTAATATATTTACACTTTAACCCTATTTTTCAACTATAAATACTTCATTTTTTTCTCACACATCTTCCTACCATCTCTCTAATCTATCAATTTATCTCTCTACAATTCTACAAATCTTCCTACTATTAAATATTAAATCAAAGTTAAAATGCGAAAGGTGTCATGCCATGCCATGGAGTGGGGAATAGCCCTCGTCTCATGTAAGACAACTAAATTGAGAGTGAAGTTGGCAACTAGCTTGTGGATCATTCATCGAGCAAAGTTTCAATTTTCAACATCAATTACACGTCGACGTTACGTCGGCGTTTGGTACCTTCGTTAAATTATTATTGTTACTTAATTTTAATTATCGCACTTAATTTTATTTATTTAATTATTTACTTGTATAATTAAAATGGAATGATTTAAATGTTTGATTACGGGTAAGGGTAAGGGTGCTTCTTCTAGTAGGGGTAATAAGGGTAAGGGTACTTCTAGTAATCCTATTCCTAGTCCCGATGATTTGAGTGATTTCAGTCATATTGATGAAAATGTTTTTTTAATGATATACCAGTAGATGATGAAGTAGCTGAATCGAATTTAATTTAGACGATAATATAGATGACACACCCACTAGTGCAGATCAACCTCAGGCTCAGACTGAGTCTCAGCCTGAAAGTGCAACTGAAATGCCTCATATTTCCCCTAGTATAAATCGAGGCACCACAAAACAAAAATTAAAATCAGATGCATGACATTTTTATAGGGACCAAGATAATCAACTAGGTAGATGTAAAATTTGTAAAAATGTTTATAAATTTAAAATCGAAAAAGGTCAAGGTGAGACGGGAGGTTTACTGAGACATATACAAGGCGAGCACACAACTAGGTGAAATCAATACCTGACTAAAAAATCGGGTGTGTCAATGCCATCTGAGTCGGGACAAGGTTCACATAGTGTCCCCGACCTAGTACATGGTCAAATTAACCCGACGACGGGGGGATTTTTGATCCTAAATATGATAAAAACAAAGATAGGGAAAATATGACAAAATTAATTGCGATGGAGGATTTGCCTTTTTCATTTCCTTCCTCTCCTGGTTTTATTCATTACATTCGAAAAACATATAATCTTGCTTTTAATGGTTTTCCTAGATCAACTGTTAGAAGGGATGTTTTTAAATTTGCAAGTGAATATCAACAGTATTTACGTTATGCATTGTATCATTTTTAATGGCAAAGTGACTATCACTTCTGACATAGGCCTAACGGTAATGATTATTTAATGGTAACATGTCATTGGATAGATCAAAATTGGTATATGCAAAAACGTATTGTAGCATATAGATATATAGATGATAGACACACTGGTAGTTTTATTGCAGATAATATTAATAAAATTTGTGAATACTATGGAATAAATGACAAAATTATGACTATTACATTAGATAATGCTTCTTCTAATGATTATGCTATAAGACTTTTAAAACTTAGATTAACTCCATCTTTTCCTGATCGTTTTCATATAAGATGTGTGTGTCAAATTTATAACTTAGATGTACAGGATGGCCTAAAAAAATTTGAAAGCATTCTTGATAAAATACAATTTGCTATAAACTTTATTTTTAAAGGTAAAAAAGTACAAAGACACAAAGAGTATAAAAAAATATGTCATGATTGTGGATTATCATATAGAAAAATTTCAGAAGAAGTTTCGACTAGGTGGAATTTTCTGTATGAGCAACTACTTGTTGTTTACGATTATAGACAACCTATTACTTTATTATTTAACGCCCATAATAAAAATCCAAGGATATGCTTGTACATAGTGATTGGGATAAAATTTTAGAACTTAATGGATTTTTAGAGAAAATTTATCAAGCTACTAAAGAATTTTTCCGGTATTTATTATCCTACTATTTCAAATATGTTATTTATATAGCTCTAATATTTTTGTTACTTAATGAATATATGTAAAAACCAACTTATAATACATCTATTGAAAAAATGTTTAAAAAATTAAAAAAAAAACTTTTTTTCTAATCCCACTATTTATATTATTGGTGCGGTATTAAATCCGACTATTAAAGTAGACGGTTGTAAAACACTAATAGAAACGATTTATGATTGTATAGAAGTATTTCCAACAGACTCAACTGAAGAAGTTACGTCTAGCATACACAATGTAAACAAGTATATACATCTTACCAACAACAAAGTGCAAATAATCAATCGGCTTCTGTACCATCTTCTACTACTTCGCTGCAACCTTATAAAACATATGCAGTTTCTGCTGCTAGTATTCAAGGCCTTAGAAATAAAATATTTAGTGGTTCAACTTCTTCACAAGTTAGCAAATTTGATGTTTATGTTTTGCAGGGTGTTGTACCGTACGAATTAATTGTCAATGATGAAGGACATGAAGACTTGCTGAAATACTGGAGGTAGAATGAGAAGACATTTTCGACGCTAATAAAAATGGCCCGAGATGTGTTCAATATTCAAGCGACATCAACAGCGTCTGAAAGCGTCTTTTCCGCGGGAAGATTTCAAATTGGAGAGCACAGACATTCATTGGCGGAGACAAATTGAAATTGCAGTTCTATTCAGAGACTGGATTCGTGAGGAGCGTAGGAGGTGCGGCCAACTGGAGACCAACGAAGAAGAAGACTACAACTACAACGAAATATTGTCCGAGGGAGCAGGAAGCGATGTCGAAGAATTTGACAAACAAATTTCAATTCCAACAGAAGATCCTCAAGACATCGTGAGGAAATTCAAAAGAGTATGGTTGAATATGTAATTTTTTTAATTGCAATTTTAGTATTTTACTATGTCATTTGCAACTTTTGAACAACACCACAAAGTTGTAATTTTGAAATTGTATTACTATGTCATATTTCTATTAAATAATATAAAAGGCACAGAAACAACATTGGAATGTTTTTATTACACTATCTTGTTCAATTATTGGAGTATTTGTATAAAACTATATATTATTTTTTAAAATTAAGTGGCAAAAAAAAAATCCCGAGTCCCGACCTGACCCCGGCCCGACCCGACCCATCCCAACCCAACCCCGTTCCGGCGGTATGTGCAACGGAACGGGACCTCCCGCCGTCCCACCTATCCCGGCCCGTCATAACCTGAGTCCCGACCCTCCCCCCTCCCCCCCGTCCCGCAAGGACTCGCCCGTTGGACACCCTTGCTATAAAAATAGCAAATTTATTTGTACTAGAGAAGGTGAGCGGGTTTTGGACGTGGTAGACACACGTTAAGAAAGTCAAAAAATGGAACCTACCACCTGCACAAAATACCCAAAAGACAATGACTACAGCTACGAAAAGAGATAAATCAGTAGCGAAGGAGGATGATACTTTTTTTAATCTAAACTACCAAGTTGATTGTTTGGGAGTGTTTTATTACAATCAAAAGGTTTTGTACAGATGAAAAAAGCAAAAAATGAAAGAAAACTAACTCCAGTTAAACCACTACAAATCCTTTGGCCTTAACTTGACACATCTCACACACGTACAGAGCTCTCACCAGGTGTTATGGATCAAAAGTCTAGAGAAGTGAACTTCATGCTTCAATGATGGAGTAAAATTCTTCTTGTAGTTCTTCAGGTTCAACATTACATCTTTGAATCAATCTGTATGTTGGGAGCCATTTTTTCATAGTAGATTTCAATGAAGTCACCTTTGGGAATGCTACAACAGAATAAGCATTTAAACATGCTAATATCACACATTGTAACCTTGACAAAATGCTTCCATTGATATATGTATTATGTCTGCATGGCTGTATAAATTCAGGACTCTTTCATGTGCTGCATTGTCTTGTTGCTGCTACTATGTATTCAGTATTTGCCTTGCTTTGATAGGTAGTGCATTGAAGGTGTTAAACTGTTGATCACCTGCAAAATCAAAACATGGTTAGCTAAAAAGTGTGTCAGTCCATTTCCTTCACTCTATATATGCTCCACTTGGACCTTCTTATCCCTACTCAACCTTGTGATGTCTTTAACAATCATAGTTATACTCCAAGGAACATCTTATTGTCCTGTTAAGATCATATTCATAGTCATTGTATTAATTTCCAGCATGTCACGCTCCGAACCATGGCCTGAGCGTAACACGACACTCGATGTTCGACTGCATGTGACTGAGCGAATCAACTGGCTGGTTAAATCAACATGTGGTATGCTAAATGCGGAATATAACTGATAAACATGTTGAGGTACTGAAAAGTCTAACTGATAAATCAGAAATATGGAATAAGTTTGAAGTATATAAGTGTAGCCTACTTTTTCCCTGAAACTATATACCTTAAGAAAATGATGTTTTCGTGGGGTAGTTCATGTGTAAACATGGCTAATATAAAAAAAACTGCTAAGTGTTGACTGACTGTTGTTCTAGTCTATGAAGCCTCTAAGAATAATGAAGTACTGATTGTTATGGGACAAAGACCACAATATACCTGACTGTCTAAACTAAATAAAGACTATAAATAAGATGACGCCCCGAAAGACTGAGGCTCATCAAATCAACTAATACTGGACCCTAGCGAGCTGAGTCGTCAACCTAAAAATCATTGCCTACATCGCGAGATGCAGGCCCTACACAAAAGAACATTAGTACATTTGAATTGCACTAGTATGTAAAGCAACTGAAAGAAAGAACTGTAATTGGGATGTTCGGAAAAGGGCATCCCAAATAAATAAACATGTAATAGATATTGAAAGTGAAACTGTAACTGATAATCGTAATGAACAAGAGAAATGAAGTTATGAGTACTTCATGTTCTACATCTAAATCATCTATTTATCTGTCTTTAAATATGTGGGGTCTTGACCCAATAATGAATTCACAAACTATGGCCTTGGCCAAGTAAATATGTCAGTTAATGGTCTTGGCCAAGTATACGTATACATGAGACTGTGTCCTTGGGCAAATCACATATGTTCAATATTCATTAGTTATTATTAAGGAACTGAGATTACTGAAATAATAAACATCACTGAGCTGAGACATGTAGTCATAAACTGAGTATGAGACCTGAAGCCTTAACTGTTTCTAAACCTGCTGAGTTTCTAGATTGAGACTCATGAATATCAAACACAAGTCTATATTGATTATGTTTTGAGTTCACAATGTTCGAAAGGACAATCATGAACGAATTATGAAACTAGAGAATAGAAGTTTTGTGACTATTCAGGAGACTAATACATAGCATTGTTCTGAGGCAATTCGTAATAGTCAATAAAGAACGTAGTGTAGGGAGAATCATCAACATTCTCAAACATAGAGAGTTAGCCTCACATACCTTGACTTCCTGCTCTTGAGCATAATACAATGTTAGTCTCTTTCTTTCGACTTCAATCTATATCAAACATGTCAATAGAATCAACGTTAACAACGATTCTCATGTTTTGGCCATATAGGCATTTTATCAAACACTTGGTGGGCATAAAGCTTCATAGCCCTTATTAATGGTGTTTATACACCCAAATTCCTATCATCTTGTTTCTAGGTGATTCTTCAATCCCAAATAGATGTAATTAGCACCATTCTTCATTGCCCATAAGATTATAACAATCTTAGGTCAACAATAAAAAATCCTACCATAGTTCATATGATTCTCTTTATCAAATTAATTAACTTATCTCCCAAGAATCTATGATTTATAATCATTAATCCAATCTATAATCAACTAGGGATGAATAATACCTTTTTGATGTTCAAGAAGATTGAATTCGAAATATAGGGCTTCTCGTCCGACAATAACATTTAATTGCAATTCTATGGATTAGAAAGGTTTTAATCAAGTTAGAAGGGTACTGAGAACTTGGATTCATGCTAGAATCATTGGGGAACTTACATTGGAGGGTTCTTGAAACTTGGGACTTGTTCCCTCAGTCTTTAGGGTGATATTTCGTGATTAAGGATGTTAGGAAAATAAACCCCAAGCTTAAATATAAGAAAAACACGAAAATATGAAGTTTTACCAGAAATCCAACCCATTCGCGATGGGCCCATGATGCAGGGCCACAGCGGGACCCCCTTCAGGTCAAAATACCAGAGAGTGCACTTTTGTGAGACCAGCCCGCGATGTGGGGCCAACGCACACGCCCTCACACGCGGCGCGTGGCCATCATGTGTCGGCTTCTACACAATGTTTTTGTAACTTGCATAACATTTTTTTACTAAGGGTGGCCAGTGGGCCGGGACGGCCCGACCCCGACCCGACCCGACCCGACCCCGACCCGACCCGACCCCGACCCCGACCCGACCCCGTCCCGAGCTCGCCCCGGTCCCGCCCCTACCCCAATTAAAAAAAAAATGGTGGCTGGCCTCGAACTCGGGACGGGACAATGTCTCGTCCTGCCAGACCCGAGCCCGCCCCAGGCCCGCCCGACCCGACCCGAGCCCGACCCTGCCCTTTGTCCCCCTTTGCAAATATGGTCGTTGTACCAACGACCATTTTAGGCCTCCCCCTCTCCCCCAACCCCCCTACCCCTTAATATTTATTTTTAACCCATAAGTTATTATATTTACACTTTAATCCAATTTTTCAACTATAAATAACTCATTTTCTCTTCCTTTCTCACAAATCTTCCTACAATCTCTCTAATCTCTCAATATCTCTCTCTACAAGTCTACATTGTTTGCTAAATATTCAATTTTATTTATTCATTTGGGAATTGGGAGTGAAGTTGGCAACTAGCTTGAGGATCTTCCATCGAGCAAAGTTTCAATTTTCAACCTCTCGATTACACGTCGACGTTACGTCGGCGTTTGGTACATTCGTTCCTTCATTAAATTATTATTGTTTGTTTATTTTATTTAGCGCACTTAATTTCATTTACTTTAATTATTTGTTAGCATAAAATTAAAATGGAAGGAATTAGAGGTATGTTTAAGGGTAAGGGTAAGACTTCTTCTAGTAGGGGCAACCAAGGCAAGGGTACTTCTTCTAGTCATCTTATTCCTACACAGGATGATTTTGTTGATACTCAACATTTTCCTACAATACCATTAGATTTAGACGAGGAGTTGTTTTCTGAAACTCAAGAAGACTTTAATTTAGACGATGATCTAGACGATACACCCACTAATGTTGATGACAACACACCCACTAGTGCACCTTCAACTGAAATACCTCCTATTCCCCCTAGTATGAGCCGAGGTCCAGCAAAACGACCATTAAAATCAGATGCATGGACATTTTTTGATAGGGACGTAAAGAATCAAGTAGCTATATGTAAAATTTGTAAAAATGTTTTAAAATTTAAAACAGGAAAAGGTCACGGTGGGACGGGGGGTTTAATTAGACACGTAGTAAGTGCTCATCCAGCTAGGTATGCCCAATACCAGGCTTCAAAACCGGGTGCGCAAACGCCCGCTCCATCGGGACAAGGTTCACATACTGATACTGTCCCGGTAACCCTATAACGGGGGGAATTGTAGGCTCTAAATACAATAAACATAAAGATAGGGAAGCAATTTCAAAATTAGTTGATGTGGAGGGTTTGCCCTTTTCATTTCCTTCATCTCCCGGTTTTATTCATTACATTAGAGATATATATAATCCTGCTTTTAACGGTTTTCTTAGATCAACTGTTAAGAGAGATGTATTTAAATTCGCGCATGAATATCAACAATATTTACGTTTTTCATTATA
Organism: Anisodus tanguticus; assembly: GCA_034509755.1. NCBI lineage: Eukaryota > Viridiplantae > Streptophyta > Magnoliopsida > Solanales > Solanaceae > Anisodus > Anisodus tanguticus. The sequence goes on from CM067545.1 coordinate 21,159,993, forward strand.
TCATTTTAATGGCAAAGTATGTATCACGTTTGATATAGGTCGTAGTACTAACAGCCATGATTATTTAACTGTAACTTGTCATTGGAATATTTATAAATGGTCTATGCAAAAACGTATTTTAGCGTATAGATATATAGATGATAGGTACACTGGTACTTTTATTGCAGATAATATTTATCAAGTGTGCCATTATTACGGAATAACCGATAAAATTATGACTATTACATTAGATAACGCTTCTTCTAACAATTACGCAATTACAATTTTAAAAAATAGTTTAACTCCATCTTTTCCAGATCATTTTCATATTTGCGCGTGCCATATTTATAACTTAATTGTAAAGGATGGTCTATCACTTTTTGAAGACATTCTTAGTAAAATACAATTTGCTATAAACTTTATTTTTAAAAGTAATAAAGTACAACGTAGAAAAGAATATAAAAAAACTTGTCACGATTGTGGACTACCTTATAGAAAAATTCCACAAGAAGTATCCACTAGGTGGAATTCTTTATACGAGCAACTACTTGTTGCTTATGACTATAGAAAACCTATAACTTTATTTTTTAACTCTCATAATAAAAATCCAGCTGATATGATTTTAGATAGTGATTGGGTAAAAATTTCCGAACTTATTGTATTTTTAGAGAAATTTTTTCAAGCAACAAAAGAATTTTTCGGTATATATTATCCTACTATTTCAACTATGTTGTTTTATATAACTCTAATATTTTTATTACTTATTGAATATATGAAAAAACCAGCTTATAAGGTAGCTATTAAAAAAATGTTTGTCAAAATAAAAATATTTATATTATTGGTTCTGTATTAAATCCTACTATTAAAATAGACGGTACTAAATCACTAATTGAAACTATTTACGATTGTATAGAAGTACTACCACCTCCAAGTCCCAAAAATTTAAATCACGCACCACCTATTGAACAAACTAAAAAAGAAGTGTTGTCTAGCGTAGAACACCAATGCAAAAAAATATATAGATTTTATCAACAAGAAAATGCTAGTAACTTACCGGCTTCCATACCATCTTCTTCATCTTCAACACAACCTCACAAAAGACATGCTGTTTCTGCGGCTAGTATTGAAAGCCTCAGAAATAGAATGTGCGGCCGTACCTCTACTAACCAAATTAGCGAGTTGGATATTTTTATTTTGCAGGGTTCTATACCGTATCAAAAAGTTATCAATGAAGATGGACATGAAGACTTGCTGAAATACTAGAGGGGGAATGAGAAGACCTTTCTGACACTTTCATTGATGGCCCGAGTTGTTTTGAACATTCAACCGTCATCAACTACGTCTGAAAGCGCTTTTTCTGCCGGCATATATCAAATAGGAGACCACAGACACTCATTAACCAGAGACAGCTTGAAAATTGCAGTATTATTCAGAGATTGGATACGAGCGGAGCGGAGAAGGTGCGGTCAACCGGAGATCAACGAAGAAGAAGATGAAAACTACAACGAAATCTTAACCGAAGGTAGTGGAAGCGACGTGGATCAATTTGACCAACAAATACCAATTCCAACCGAAGAACCACAGGAAATCATCAAGCAATTAGAACAGGTTTTTTTGAGAATGTAATTTTTTTAATTGCAATTTTATTATGTAATTTGCAACTTTTGGAAAACACCACAAAGTTGCAATTTAGATTTTAGACAATTGTATTTGTATTACAAAAAAATCATATGTCTATTAAATAATATAAGAGGTACAAAAACAGCTTTGAGATGTTTTTATTACACTATCTTGTTTTGTTTATTGAGTTTTTTTTATACATATGTTATTTAAAAAAAAAAAAAAGGAAAACCCGCTGGACCCCGCCCCGACCCCGACCACGACCCGACCCCGCCCCGACCCGATACCGACGGGATCGGGATCGGGACGGGACTGGAGCAGGTCCCACCATACCCGACCCCGCCAGACCCCGCTAGACCCGACCCCGACCCCTTGGCTCGTCCCGCCCCGACCCCGACCCCGCCAGACTCGGCCCGCCAGACCCGAGCCCGGCCCACTGGCCACCCTTATTTTTTACAGAGCTCCGTTCAGCCTACACAATATAGTGTTAGAAAGGTATTTCAAATATCTACAACTTTCATGAAGGAATTATTCCAAAATTCCTTATAGCTTCTTCCGAATACTCGCTTGAAGTGAGGCCTTATGCAAACTCACTAGAAAACATGGCCACTAGAGTAGCTTCCAACTATACTTTGCCCAAAGACTCTTTTTATAATTTGGTTAGTTTTCAAAACACATCCTACACTCTTCATCTTGGTTCCATTATGTTCCATTGTATTGGTTAAACCTTAGTCCGAAGGTACGAGGACACAACACCACAGAGAGTAGTGTATGATTCACACAATATTCCAGCCCCTCCCTAATTGCAATTGCTTCTGCTACTAACTTATTAACTTATGTGAAACGGGCTCGGAAATTCAAAGAAATTGAAGATGGGTTCTTCAACCCCACATGAACACCAAAAGCGATTATGAAAAACAATAAAAAGGATATAAAGATTAAGAAAATTATTGGGGTAAACACACACCTAAGTAATTAAATACCTAGACATGTAAATGCAACCAATAATCTTACATCTAGGGTATGAAAGAAATGGTTAATCTAAAATTGAAATGCAATCAATTAACTCAGAAACAATGAATAAAATCTAGGAACTAATTAAATTAGCATTCAAATAAGAGATATAATCCAAAGGGAGAAGAGAATGAACTCATACATGAATTAACTACTTGTAGTCATTCAAGAGAGGTTCAAGAGGAAGCATGTAACAATTCCCCAACTCTCTAAAGAGTAATCTACACTCATAATCCAACATAATCTATCTTTAAAAAGAAAGACATAATAGCCTATTTATACTAAGGTTCATTATCTAAGAAAAATACTAAAATACCCTTTAAGTTATGGGCCTCCATTTTAAGACCAAATACATGGGTCTTCTTTCTTCTTTTGGGCTTTCAATTGTCTTGGACTTTATTCTCCACTCTTTAAATATTCAAATAAGCATATTGTGGATCTTGAAGCTCGAAAGAAGTCTCCAATTTTATGATGGTCACCTCGTATCCCATCATTTCCTCATTCTTTACAGAAATTCATCCCCGAATTTGGTCCTTGCAAATCAATGACGGAAATAAGTATAAAGACACAAATGTTATCAAATAATACACAGTAAATTGCACACTTCTGTGATATAGCCAAGTATCATAAAAATCAAAGAAGCACATCTTCATTTTATAAACAACATGTACTTGACTATAGGGAACAAACTTCTCATTGAGTTTCTCAAAACAACCAAACATTCCAAGAAATGAAACATATGAAGCACACTTGGAAGCGTTAACAAATGAAAGCATATCAATGGATTTTGATAAGTCAAATTTAAGGACGTGTTGACACAATATACACCGGCGTAGCAACTCAAGGCTCTCATTATCCTTACACCATTTCTTCGGTTGAACCTTCACAATTGAACCAACAAAGTTAGTAGATTCTTATAAAGAATGACATTTCAACTTACAAGCATTAGCATAATCAATCAAGAATATTCTTTCAAAGTTAAGAATTGAGTAAGTAAAGAAATTAACACCAGTGCTAGTATCAATCACTTCACTATTCTTTTTCCACAAGGGTTCCCTACTTTAAGAAGCTCCCCAAAATCATTCTTTTCACTAGTACATTCCTCAACATCCTCAATTTCAACTCCACATAAAGGATTATGATACACTTTGAAGCCATGAGAAGAAGTCATGATACAAAATATTATAGTCCAAACTCAAATCACTACTAACATCAAGTATCTCATCAAATGAAGTAAAAGTAGTTATAAAAGAATCATGACTTTTCTTCATCCCATAAAGGAGGACCATTACGTAAATCAACATTAAACTTATCCTCACTAGTCAAAGATTCACAATCAAGTTGATTCTCGCAATGATCTTCAATAAAGATGTAATCTTTATAGTCAAACACATTAGCAACACATAGCTCTCCAAAGTTAGCACTGTTAACATCACTAGTTTGCAACTTACTATGAAGTTCACAAGAATAATCAACATGATCTCCACAACTCAATTCAATTAGTAGATTCTCACAACAAACTATAGAATCATCATCACCAACTAAAGAATTATTATGCTAAAAATATTATGACCAACTTCTAAACTCAAACTTTCATCAAAGTCATTAAAAGTACTTAGAGTAGAAAGTTTAGTCATATTACCTTGAAACTCTTTAAATAAATTTTTCTTACCTTGATTTTGCTCAATTAAGCCCATAAATTCTTTTGAAAAGGTACCTTATTCTTCCAAGTTCTCCAAAGATGATTTTTCTTCTCTTGTTGGCTCCTTCATGTGCTTCTCTCCAAGAGTTCCTTCACAAGACACAAAATAACTAGAGAAAGTAGAAAGGTTAGTAGCATTAGAATAAGGAAAATTCTCACTCTCAATCGTTTGTTTACCCTATTTCTTTTCTCTCATTTTTTTCAAGCTCTTCTTTATGTTCTTGTGAAAACTTACTCTCTCCACTCAACACTTCGTCTTCTTTTTCCACTCTAGAGTTGTCACTTTTTCTCTCCATTACTTCTCTCTTTCTTTTCTCTTTCTTTCTCACTTTTTTGTAGTATTTTTCAAGGATGCCCTCAAATTCACTTGCTCTTTCTACACTTCATTTGGCTCCAATGGTTCAAGCTTGATCACTTTTTCTTCCATCTTCAATGTATAGTGATTCTTCCTCCCACTATGCACAACATCCCTATCATATATCCAAGGTCTCCCAAGATTAATATGACAAGTATGTAATTGCACCACACCACAAGTTACTTCATCTTTGTAGTCTCCAATCATGAAAGGAATTTTCACCATTCGACTCACTTTAAGCTCATCACATTCATTCAACCATTGCAACCTACATGGCCTAGGATGATTAAAAGTCTTTACTTGATTTGACTTGTAGTAACGGTCCTTGACTTCAAGTTTATGATTTAGACCATAAAATATTTACTTGACCCTCCTTTAGATTGAGCATATGGCAAAGGATGCACATCTTGAATATTCCTCAAGTCCTCTTTTGTGGCATTATTTCTTGTCGCATATTTCTTCAAACTTCTATCATACTCTTTCTTTTTACTCCAAGTAGATCCTCTATTATATTTACCACAATATCTTTCTCGGAAATATGTAGGAGTAATTTTTTTTAGTCTCTTAAACTCTTTCCACTTTGTGACGACACTTAGGTTATCTATATATCTTTTGCTCATCACTTCATTCCACTACCGATAAGCATGATCTATGAACATGTTAGTGGCATAAATTACTCTTTGTAGGTTAGGAACTTTAAAGATATGAAATATCTCTTCAAGCTCTTGGACCCAATCAAAGTATGCTTCCGAACCATCATTTTCATTGAAGCAAGAAAGCTTCAATTCACGGAGTTCCTTCTTCTTAATCACATTATTTTCATACCATCACTCATACCATGTATTGAAACCATCTCTAACATAACCCGGTTCATTAGATGAACTCCATCTTTCATTTTATTCCATGGAACGACCACTTGGATTCTCACTACCATTCATCTCTACCTTCTAACTCTTTGTACCTACAAAAGACACACTTGAAAAACAAAGAAGATTGGTTAGTTAAACAAAATGAACCTCATAAATCACTCCCTTAGTATATCACTCAAAATTTATATCACTCAACACTCGTGTTTACACTCAAGGCCGAAGACTTTTATGGCCACTCTCAAATGAGCTCACCATTCTTTGTCTTTTACCTCTCAAGGGATGTCCACAATCTCTTCAAGAACCATCAATCTCAAATTACTTCAAGCAAGTATCCAAGTATCGGTTCGAAGTGGAATTTATGTCAATTATAAAGAAGAACAAATAAAACTAACGGACTAGGAAATAAAGAAACAAAAGAGAAAAGCACGAAATAATGTGGCACAAATAAAAAAAAGCAATCAAAAATTAGTTTAACACTAAGTATGAACTAATACTTAAAGTAAACTAGCTAGAATAAACAAGAAAAGATGAAAAATTAAAGCTGAAAAGGCTCTGTCTTAAATGGGATTGAAAATTGGTTACTACAAAAAAGTAGCTAATTTGAGATTAAGCTACCAAAGCAAGCTATTTCTGCAAATTGTGGTTGTTTATGAAATTTCAGCAACCTTCTTCTTCCTCAAATGAATTTGAGGCTGAAATGCACCAAAAAAATCACTTCAAATCTTCTCCAAACACCTTCAAATTTTGTATGTAAGTTCCTTAAGATTTGATAATACCCACTCGATTTACACTCCAATTTCGCAAATCCAAAATTCAAAATTGAAGCTTCAAGAGCTTCTTTAATGGTGGACTTTAAAAAAAAATATCTGCTCCAAATCAATGATTGGCCCACGAAATGAATTTGAAACCAGCAGCTAACGAATGAGTACGAGTCAAATTTTCAGCTCCTTCGGACCATGATTAAGGATACGAAAGTTTCAACCAAAAAATTGTGAACCAGTAGTTATTTTCACTCTCCAGCTCACACAAACCAGAGTTCAACAACAGCTCTCAATAGCCTTGAAATTTCGTGGAACAAAATTTTCTTTTGAATTCAAAGGAATCAATAGCAATGATTACTCAAATTGTGCTGTCAATATTAATGATTTTGAGATTATTCAAATCAACACTTTGACACAGTGAACTCGGCAAACCCAAAAGTGGGACTATTTTTTGGAATTTTAAACCTTTCTGGTTTTTTTTTGTGATTTTGATGGTTCAAAATCGATGAAATAATTAAGTGTAAGAATACCCAATAATTTCAAAGCTTTGATACCAATTTGATGTGAAACGGGCTCGAAAATCCAAAGAAATTGAAGATGGGTTATTCAACACCACATGAACACCAAGAACAATTATGAAAAGCAATAAAAAGTATTGAAAGATTATGAAAATTGTTGGGGGTAAAAACACACTTAAATAATTAAATAACTAAATATATATAAATGCAATCAATAATCTTAAATCTATGATATGAAAAAAATGATTAATCTACCATTGAAATACACTCAATTAACTTAAAAAACAATGAAGAGAATCTAGAAACTAATTAGATTAACATTCAAATAAGATATATAATCCAAAGGAGAAGAGAATGAACTCATACATGAATTAGCTACTTGTAGTAATTCAAGAGAGGTTCAATCTTAGTTATCACAAGAGAGTTTCCCAACTCTCTAGAGAGTAATGTACACTCATAATCACATAATTTATCTTTCAAAAGAAAGACATAATAGCATATTTATACCAGGGTTCCTTATCTAAGCAAAATATTAAAATACCATTTAACTTATGGGCCTCCACTTTAAGACCAAAGACATGGGTCTTCTTTCTTCTTTTTGGGCTTCCAATTATCTTGGACCTTGTTCTCCGCTCTTTAAGCATATTGTGGATCTTGAAGCTTGGAAAGAAGTTTCCAATTTCATGATGGTCACCTCTTGTCCCATCATTCCTTCATTCTTTAAAGAATTTCATCCTCGAATTGGATCCTTGCAAATCAATGACTGGAATAAGTATAAAGACACAAATATTATCAAATAATACATACTCAAAGACAAAGGAGTTTTAAAAATTTCCACTAAAATTGCACACTTTTGTAATATAACCAAGTATCATAAAAATCAAAGAAAACATCTTTAGTTTATAAACAACATATACTTGACTATAAGGAACAAACTTCTCATTGAGTTTTTCAAAGCAACTAAGAATTCCAAGAAATGAAACATATGAAGCACGATTGGAAGCATTAACAAATGAAAGCATATCAATGGATTTCCGTTGGTCTTGTGTGCCACCCTTGTGACGCGGGGTGGCGCGGGCTGCATTACTTTTTCCAGTTCAGTTAGATTTGATTTTTTAAAAGCCCACACCTTTTGGTACCCTATAAATACATATTTTACATAGTTTTTACAAAACTTTTGAGACAACTTGTGATCCTGAGTTCAAAACCTTTTACCTAGAAAGAGCTTGGAGCTGTCGTAGAGGCATGAGTTATTTGGTTTTACCTTTTCTTCTCCTTACTACTAGTTTCTATGTTTCTTTGTATGAATTGTTGTTTTTCTTCCATGTCTATGTAGAGCTAAACTTTGCGTTCTAGAGGTGTGGTATAGCCATTAATATTGACATTTGGGGATTATTTCTTATCTTAATATGAGTTATTGATTTTGATTGTTTCTTTAATTTTGTGCATAATTGCTTGATTGTCTGGCCAACAGTTAGGTTCTATCGACTATCTAATATACATGCTTGGGAAATATGTTATTAGATTAGAAAAGGCTTAAAGAGAGTGTGATTTGATTAACCCTACAGTTGGGTTAGGATTTGTGGCTAGGATAGGAATATACCTAGAAACTGCATTTAATTAAATATAGTGGACGGATTGCGTTCCTAACAGGTCAATTTCATAGGAATATAGGCGGCGAACTGTTTTGAAGAGGCGAGTAGTAGTTCGGGAGAATACTACGAGAGTTATTAATCCGGTTAATTAGCAATCATCGATAATTCGGATTAAGGAGAAATAGTTCGAGAACTCAATAGAATTGGTGAACCAACTGCAACCCTGGAACATTCATATCATTGATAACATAAAAACCTGTTCTTTCTTGGTTGAAGTTTATTACTTGTTTTATTTTTTATTTTTTTTAGATAGTTTATAATTATAACTCTCGAATTTCATCTCTTGTTATATAATTAGAATTAGTTTAATTTAGTTGACGGTTAATCACAAGTCCCTATGGGTTCAATTTCCGAATTCTAAAATCACTATATTACTTGTACGACCATGTATATTTGCGGGTGCGTTTAGGAGCAATCGTTGGTGGTCCAAAAGCATAATTTTGAAATGTTCAAAATGCCCTTACTAACAATTGACTCTGTTAGTCATTCGGATCAAAATAACACACATTGTTTAATTGAAGGTTAAAAGTGCTTCGTCGGATATCATAGGAATCAAAATCGGAATAACGCGATAACTCAGGGACTAAAAGCGTCATTTTCTCTTTAATATTACCTTAACAATAAGGGAAAAGGGCCAAATATACCCTCTACTATTGAATATCGATCACATTTACTGTCAAATATATCCCTACCGTTAGTAAAGTATTCAAAAATAGTCCTCATTTCTAACAGATTTCCACATAATCAAATCTATTCATTAGAATTGACATGGTGCGTCATTTAACTTAGTCTTGCAATCTAAATTAGAATAAGTACCCATGAGTTTTTTTCCAACAGATATTTTTTGGCAAAAAATTTGCAGGAAAGTTATTTACCTGCGGAATTTGCTTTAAAATTCCCAATAAATTTCTCATGTAATTCAAGTTTTTCTAGTAGCGAATATTCTCAACAGTCAAAGGCACCACCAGAGGTAGCTAGTCATGTGAAAAAAAAAACAACAGTCTAGGATTTATACTTGATGCAGATGGTGATAAGGGTCATGAGCAGCCCTTCTCAGCTGCTCCATGATATTCAGCCTATGGAACATAAGAGGACTGACTCAGTCCTTTAAGCAAAAAGAATAGAGATCATTCTGCTGAAAAATAAAATTGATATATTGGGATGTTTAGAAACTAAGATTAATCAAGGGAGAACTAACAAACTAAAAGCATTTTTGGGAGCTGGCTGGACATGTTATGATGACTATACAATGGAATCTAATGGCAGAATTTGGTTGTGTTGGAAGCAAAGCAGAGTGCAAGTCTCAGTTCTAATGGGCCAACCACAGCTGGTGCACTGTTATGTAGAAGATAAAGGGTCTAGTTTTTCTGCATGTATGACATTTGTCTATGATTTGAATATAAATGTTGGAAGAAGAGATATATGGGAGGCACTAAGAGTTATACATCCTACTATGAGAGACCCTTGACTTATTTTAGGTGACTTTAATACCGGGCTCTCATTTTCTGATAGAATTAGTGGTGCCCCAGTTCATCAGGCTGAATTTCAAGACTTCCTGGATTGTATAGTCATAGGAGTTGGTCACCTAACCAAAAGAGGGTGTGAATATTCATGGTGCAATAAGAGGGATGCAACTGTCAGAATCTATAGCAAGATAGATTAGATTTAGAGAATCCTCACTGATTTATGAAGTATGGGAACCTAGAGGCTTTATTTGGCAACCCAGAGATCTCTGATCATTTCCCCATAATTGTTGATACTATTGTCCAATACCAGCCAAGTCAAAAAAACCATTCAAGCTACTGAATATGTTGTTGAAACAGGAGCAATTTGGACACCAAGTAAATCAAGTATGGACATAGCAGGTGACAGGTCATACCATGTTCAGAGTATGGACAAGATTGAAATTGTTGGCTAAACAGGCAAAGGGTTTTTAACAAGGAAATGTCATCTCTAGAAGTTAAACTTGAAACATTAAGAAGCAAACTGAAGGAAGTACAAGATGAGCTATAGCACATCATGTTTGATGTTTCTCTTATCACAAATGAGAGAGAGATTATCTCCCAAATTCAAAAATGGGATACAATACATGAGCAAGTCCTGAGGCAGAAGTCAAGGGCTACATGGATAGCCCATGTGTACTCCAATACAAAGTTCTTTCATGCAAATCTCAAAGCAAGGAAAACTAAGAACACATCATCTTCAATTTTTAATGCTCAAGGTGATAGAATTACAGATCTTAGTCTGGTACAATAAGAATTCATAACTTTTTCTAAGATGCTCCTGTTACGGTTCATTTTTTTATACGGGTTAGCGTACAAAGAGTTACTAAGAATTTGGATGGTGCTCTAAATTGGATAATGTGTTTAGAGTCGCCACCTAATTTATAGGTAAATTAGGAAAACCAGTGTGAAAGGGTTTACTCAAAAGTTTGAAAAATTCTACCTAAATCAGAGTCAAGGTAAGGGTTCTAGAGATCCCCCGAAGAAGGTGTTAGTACCCCGATATTAAGGATCCGTAGAATATGATTGACCTATTGGATCTATAGCATGCTTATAAATGATAAAAATTATTTAAGGTTTAAAATCCGCAAAGTAATTGTCATTTTCATATATTAAAAAACTCAAGGTTTTGTTTAAAACATAGTTTAAAACTTCCGCAAAAAATAGTATGCACGAGATGTTTAATCAATTCAGTTTTCGGACTAAGAACACTCAAAGATGAACTTGAGTATAACTCCACATTTAGTCAAACTATCTTGATTATATTACACTTGCATCCTTTTAGTTTAAAATCCTTTTTTTCAAATCTCAAAAGTGGTATAATTCCCCCTAAACTTCTCTTTAATTCTTCAGCATGCTATAACCCATTAGTAAATACCATAGTCCACTTTCCACAATCCTTAACCTATTTCAAGTTCAAGATAAGTTTTATTTGTCAAAAATCCTTTTTGGGCTCAGCCGGGACTATAACTTAAAAATATTTAAAAATCCAAGTCTAAATTTATTTTTCCAGTCCAATTCATTTTGATGTCACTCAGGCCCATTTGGATCCTTTTTGGTCCACTTCAATCCATTCCAGAATTTTCTTTTAAAAGTACAAAGTCCAAATGTTTTGGAATCAGAAAAAAATCAGTTTACTTAACCAAAATTTGTTTCTTTATTTTTCAGATGTTAAATGTCCGGAAAAAATAGTTCTTTTTATTCCAAACAGCCCATTTATTATCAATTTCCAGATTTATTCAAGTCTTAAAACATCTTAGGCGATCTAACTAAATGATAAATGTATCATTTTGCCTTTCCTAGCTCCTAACCATAAGTAAAGATTCCAATATATTTGAAGTATGTTTATTACATTCAATACATATATGTATACAATTAATATATAAAATTAAAAGAAGATAAAGTTTAGGCTAGTGGGCCTACCTAAGGCCACCAGTTAGCTATTTTTACCCATAGCTGGGCCTTCAAAGTAAATATTAGCTTCCCTTGCGATTTTAACTCATCCAGAACAATTTTGATCGGGCCTCAGCCCAATCGGCTAAGGCTGGAATGCGTTGGACTCGACCTCGACTGAACAACGGTAATGGGCCCACTAAGGGCCCATCTCGTGACAATGCAAATGAAGAACACACAAAAGGGAAAAATAAATATACAAGTTTGACGTACCCAATTACTTATCCCTTAATCATATGCATAAAATAAGTACACAAACAATCTACAACTACTGATATTTAATTCAAGAAACTAGGCTGAGCCCAAGTCAAACAGTAGCACATAATAAAGGGAAAGATTTGGCGAACAAATGGGCCAAGCCCAACACACAGTCGCAATAGGAAGAAAATAGGATAAGATACTAGAACTGGGCTAAGCCCAACATATATACATGCAAAGAAAATATAGATGATAGACAGATATATATGCAACTTGTATACCAGAAACATCAACACATTTGGTCTCCTAACTACATTCTCCTCTTGATGGTTACAGTTTCAGGGTCAAAGGCATCTACAATATTGACATGGCTAGAGTGAGACCAGCCATATTACAACAAGAAGGGGAAACCCAAAATCAACAGACAACCAAACTAAGCCTAAGATCTTGTTCAAAAGCTAGTACATGTGAATTAAAGAGACTGGTCAAGATAGACAGACACAATTCATGATCAACATGGCAAGTGAAATCAAACCACACATTGTCTTTAGGCTAACAGAGGTGTGAAAACCTATCATGCGCCTATCATTTGGCAAATTTCAAGTCAATAGAGGAAGAGGTATGACGTGATTTCAAGGTATAAATGGCTTAGACAAGGAGGGCATGTGCTTATCATAACATTGATATGCAGAAATGAACTAGCACTACACATGATATAAGCTTATGGCTCTTTAGCTACCAATGCATATACAAGACAACATGAATATGCAAGTATATCAAGTCATAGATAATATTTATAGAACTAAACATGGTCAATGATAGCTGGCATATATACTAAACAAGCAATATGACCTTAATAGCCTATTCTCAACCTACTCCAATTCTAGTTTTGACATAGATACCACACAATACATATCAACATGTTGTTCATTTTTAACTTGCTTAGGTACTTACCCAGAGCTAGGTCTTAATCAGGATAAAAACAGTAAGCAATGGAACTTAGGATCATACAGGGATCATCAGGAATATGCTAAGGGAAGGAGGACATCTAAAACACTTATGGACATACAATCAAGTTCTGGGAAAAGTGAAACATGATATAGTCCTGACTATCTTGGGCTGAACAAATCAACTGAGCTGAACATCTAGCATCTTAAGTTACCTTTAAACCTAAACAGAAAATTATGACACAATACAAATACTCACAATACCTCCTAATCAAATATGATCATCAAGAACCAACATACACATTGTGTAAACCTATATAGTCCTTAATAGTCCATAGCTTAACATAAACAAACTTAAACTAATATGGATGACACACAAATTTTTAGGACAAGCCATGTATATCTAAGCAAACCTCTAGACTATCACTTCAATCACAGAACTAGCATAAACAAAGACATATATTTTAGGAGTTTTAAATTATCATACTAGACATGTAATGCGTCTAACATGACATGAACACAATGTTACTTATATTGGTCTTCACCTTTTAGGCCTTTATAAGACAGTATGGTCCAACCATATTAACAGCTTTATCAAACAGACCCTATATTGACAAGCACTACAACACACTAACTGAAATGAGGCACAAAATCACATATTATAATTGTCAGTCAAAGCCAGTTTAAAACTAATATCATTTTCAACACCCTTTTAACTTAATCAACCCCCAGATTAGCTAAAACAAACTGAAACCAACAGACTGATCATTTCAAGGTCCATACACATAGAATACACATGGTCGAACTAGATTCTAAGTGTGTGTCAATTTAACTAATTAACCTACATTTGATTAAAGCAGGTTAAACGTGATGTACTAATTGACTTAAAACCATTTAAATAGATCACAAATGATCAAAGAGGTTTTAAACAACAGTGAGAACATTACATTATCCCAGCAGTGCATATAAAACCAACACAGTCTCTCCATTGAATCATCCTAAACATTTGATCAACTAGCATGCTGATTCTAAATATACATACTGACACAGAGCATACTAAACTACCCTAGAGGACCTAACAAACTTGAAATGAACACACAAGTTATCTTAACATTATCCAAATAGCTCACATGTCATCAACAACTTTCAAAATCAACAAGATTGAGTATTAAGCCAACTAAAGTAACCTTTTATGTGATTAAACAAGTTCATAGTGATCATAAAATCATGTTTATATTCTCTAACAATGTCAACAATAGCCTAACAACACTTAATAATCATAATAATGATCATACATAGTGGTTTCTACTAAAACATGTTGATTATTGAACTAATACACATAAATAACAACTAGTTTGAACTTAAACATGCTTGATATCAGTCTAGTAATCCCAAACAGTCATCAACTAACACTTAAATACGTCCATGATGGCACAATCTCTTCGTCGACCGAACTCCCTACTAGCAACTAACAAACAGTCATCAACTAACACTAGTTTTCCATCCTGAATAGACTTCGACTGTTTCTTCTTCGACTGTCATTACTTCTTTGTCCTGGAAATACGTCCATGATGGCACAATCTCTTCGTCGACCGAACTCCCTACTAGCAAATCAGCTAATGCTTGTCCCTTGATGACTTACTGGGCTATGTATTTGATGTCGAACTCACTCAAAAGAATTTTTCATTTGGTCAGTTTCCCTATAGGCATGGGCTAGCAAAAAATGTACTTCAAGGTATCCATTTTAGATATCAAGTGAGTAGTGTACATTATGGCTGGCCAGCGGGTCGGATCGGCCCGGTCCCGCCCCAAACTCGACTATTTAAAAAAAAAAATCACTGTATCGGGACTCGAACCTGGACGGGACATGGTCTCGTCCCAACCCGATCCCGGTCCAGCCCCGATCCCGCCCGAAATGCCCCTTTTGCAAAAATAACCGTTGCACCAACGATCATTTTACATTTTTGCCGTTGTGCAACGACCATTTTTGGCCTCCCCCTCCCCCAACCCTTTTAATATTTATTTTTAACCCATAAGTTATTATATTTACACTTTAACTGAATTTCCCAGCTATAAATACCTCATTTTCTCTTCATCTTTCTCACAAATCTTCCTACAATCTCTCTAATCTCTCAATCTATCTCTCTACAAGTCTACATTGTCTACTAAATATTCAATTTTATTTATTCATTTGGGAGTGAAGTTGGCAACTAGCTTGAGGATCTTCCATCGAGCAAAGTTTCAATTTTCAACCACTCGATTACACGTCGGTGTTTGGTACATTCGTTCCTTCATTAAATTATTATTGTCTGTTTATTTTATTTAGCGCATTTAATTTCAGTTACTTTAATTATTTATTAGTATAATTATAAATTTATAATGGAAGAATTTAAATGTATGATTACGGATAGGGGTCATGCTTCTTCTAGTAGGGGAAACAAGGGCAAGGGTCCTATTTCTAGACAAAATCTTATTCCTACACAGGATGATTTTGTTGATACTGAACATTTTCCTACAATACCATTAGATTTAGACGATGAACTATTTTTTGGAACTCAAGAAGACTTTAATTTAGACGATGATCTAGATGATACACTCACTAATGTAGATGACAACACACCCACTAGTGCACCTTCAACTGAATTGCCTCATATTTCCCTAGTATGAGATGAGGTCCAGCAAAACGAACATTAAAATCAGATGTGTGGACATTTTTTGATACGATATAGAGAATAACGAAGCTAGATGTAAAATTTGTAAAGATGTTTTAAAATTTAAAATTGAAAAAGGTCACGGTGGGAGGGGTTTAATGAGACACGTAACAAGGGCTCATCGAGCTAGGTATGCCCAATACGAGGCTTCAAAACCGGGTGCGCAAACGTTCGCTCCATCGGGATAAGGTTCACATACTGATATCGTCCCAGATCAAGTATATGGTTAAATTAACCCTATGACGGGGGGAATTGTAGGCCCTAAATACAATAAACATAGAGATAGGGAAGCAATAGCAAAATTAGTTGTTGTGGAGGGTTTGCCTTTTTCATTTCCTTCATCTCCCGATTTTATTCATTACATTAGAGATGTGTATAATCCTGCTTTTTACAATTTTCCTAGATCAACTGTTAAGAGAGATGTATTTAAATTCGCACATGAATATCAACAATATTTACGTTATTCATTATATCTTGTGTAATTATTGAGTTTTTTTATATATATGTTATTTTTTAAATTAAGTGTAAAAAAAAAAGAACCACTCGGGATCCTGACCTGACCCAATTCCAACGGGATCGGGGCGAGACTTTGGCAAATCCCGTCTATCCCAATCCCGCCTGACCCAACCCGACCCGATCCCACCCCTTCCCCCCGTCCCACCCCGACCCGATCCCGCCAAACACAGCCGGCGGTCCCGAGCCCGGCCCACTAGCCACCCCTAGTGTACACCGACATGTAATGTCTCAGCTTCTGCACTATCCATGTTAGCACACAACACATCTTCTCTACCAGAGTATATATTGACTCACATGCGGTGAACTTATTGCTGAGGTAGTAAATTGTCCTCTCTTTCTTTCCTGACTCGTCGTGCCGAGCGAATATGCATACAAACACGTTGTCTGATACATAAAAGTACAACAACAGTGGACTCCATGGTCTGGGAGGAACCAAAACTGGTGGATTAGAAAGGTATCTCTTGATGGTGTCGAAGGCTTCCTAACACTCATCTGTCCATTTGGTGGGTGCATCCTTTTTAGCAACTTAAGGATGGGCTCCATGATCAATTAGATTGCACCATGAAGCGCCCAATGTTGTTTAACCTTCCCGGGAAGCTCATTACATCCTTCTTGGTAAATGGTGGTGGAAGCTCTTAAATCACTTTGATTTTTATAGGATCTAGCTCGATGCCAGCAATTTCCCAAGGGGCACTCCAAATACGCATTTTGCCGGATTCAATTTTAGATTGAACTTGCGAAGTCTATCAAAGAATTTCCGCAAGTGTATGATGGGGTCGGAGCCTTCTCACAACTTGATTATGACATCATCCATGTAGACCTTGATTTCCTTGTGCATAATGTCATGGAATATCACTGTCATGGCTCTTATGTAAGTAACGCCGGTATTTTTGAGTCCGAACGACATTACACAATAGTGATATACTCCCCATAGAGTGATAAACGCCACTTTCTGAACGTCTTCTTTGTTCGTCAGAATTTGATGATAACCAACGAAACAATCCACGAATGACTGCAATTCATGCTTTGTATAATTATTGATGAGTATGTGAATGTTTGGGAGTGGGAAATTATCCTTGGGACTAGCTCGGTTGAGATCTCTGTAGTCCACACTGATTTTGATTTTTCCATCCTTCTTTGGTACTGGCATGATGTTGTCCAACCATGTAGGGTATGGAGTTATTTCCACCACCCCGACTTTATTTATTTCTCGACCTCGTTCTTGATTCTTATACTGAGATCGGGCTTGAACTGTCGAATCTTTTGTTTAACCGGGGAAAGTCCCTCGTTGATAGGTAACTTGTGAGCTATGATGTATGTGCCCAACCCGGGCATATCCATGTATGACCACACAAATACGTCGACGTATTCTCTAAATAGATTTATCAGTTCTAGTTTTTTGGGTGCATCCAAATTTGCACTTATCCTTGTTTCTCTAACCGTTTCCCCGTCTCCAGGGTCAATGGCTTCTGTCTCATCCTAATTAGACATCTGTCTATTCTCATATTAATCTTCCTTGTCCACGAGGTCTTCGGGTAACTCTATTTCTTCATCAAACTCCTCATATTCTTTGTCATCTATATCACTCGACTTACTCATCTCACGACATGTCATGACATTATGAGTTATTTTTACGTTATTACTGAAAATAAGGCAAAGCATCGTTAGTGTGTAAGAACATGTTATACATAAATAAATATTTTTGCATAAACTAAGGCTTTCATTAAATTTGATAACAATACAAATTGTGGTCATGGCTGGGATTAATCATAGAGTCATTTCCATTTTTGAACAATACTTGGAAAGTTTAAAACATAAAGGGTGAAGGCTCTGGCCTCAAGTCGATTTTCACCAATTTCGGAAAATAATTTTAAATTTTATCTCTACCAAGGAGCGAAAAATGGAGTAGAGGTCCAGTTGGACAGTTGTTCATATGGATCAACGTCGTGGATTGTGGGTGCTTCAAAGCATTCCTCTAGTATAGTGGCACACTCTCCCTCTTAGAACATCATCCCAAAACCTTCTCCTGAATCCCCGTCGTAGTATTTGGGTGTGCAGACCGAAAATGACTAGCACAGACCTGGGAATGGCTTTCTCATCTCTGGAGACCCTCTATTTTTCTTTGCAGCCTCCGAGGATTCTACTGAGCTTGGTATGTACCCCGCAATACTCATTCTCTGAAAGTGCCACCGGCTCTCGAATGTCTTAGAGCTCTTGTCCTGGGCCTTTACCGGGCTCAAACCCATTCTAAAGCATAATATCGACAACCATCTTGTATGCCGGTGGCATTGAGATATCCTCATCGTCCCCTCGGTGGATAAGTCCTATAAGTTACATTACATGGAAGTCCATATCCGTTGAGACCGCTTCTATTATAGGCACATAGTTGTCGGGATAGTAGTGGATACTTCCCGCTCCATGGATTACAACCTCGTGGTCTTCCCAGACAAACTTCATTGATTGGTGTTGAGAATATGGCATAGCTTTGGCCATATGTATCCACGGTCTTCCCAGTAGGAGATTATAATTGGCACTAATATCCATTACTTGAAATTTTGTGGTGAATTCAGTGGGCCCCATTTTTATGTTAAGGTCCACTTTACCCGCAGGGTCACATTGTGCCCCATCAAAGGCTCTCATATTGGTATGAGCCTGGCGTATATTTCCAACATCGTAACCCAATTGCTTCAATGTTGACAAGGGGTATATATTGAGTTTGACCCCATTATCGACAAGTACTCGAGAGCTTACCTTGCCTCGACACTTGATGGTGATGTAGAGGGCTTTGTTATGAGTCATTCCCTCTCGCGGTAATTCATTAGTAGAGAATGAAATCTGATGTGACCTGATGATATGGCCTACTATATAGGCCAATCTTTCACTACTGGTCCCTACCGGGATGTGGACCTCGTCTAATGCTTTCATTAAGGCTAGACGATGTTGTGTAGAACTCTGAAGTAGTGACATCACTGAGATTCTAACTGGTGTTTTCTGTAGGTGTTCCACAATGGAGTAATCTTTTGGCTGCATTTGGCACCAAATGTTCTCAGCTTCTCCATTAGTGATGGGCCTTCTTGAATTGTTTTCTTTTTAAGACACTTCTTGCGCCGCTTTTTCGAGAGCGTAACATCTCCTTGATTTTGTTTGCGACTTCCCTTTTCGGAGTTGGGATAACCACTTGGGGTACTTGGATGACAAACAGTTTTTTGGTGCCAGGATCAGTATCCTAAAGATAGGTTTCTGTTGCAACATGAGGGATGTGACTGTGCGCTCTAGGCTTTCAATACCCTCTTGAGCCAATGGTCGGCACGCCACCAAATCCTCATCTATTTCAATCATATGTAAGTGAGTGGCACCATGATTCTAACTGGTGTTTTCTATAGGTGTTCCACAATGGAGTAATTTTTTGGCTGCATTCGGCACCAAAAATTCTCAACTTCTCCATCAGTGATGGGCCTTCTTGAATTGTTTTCTTTTTAAGACACTTCTTGCGCCGCTTTTTCGGGAGCGTAGCATCTCCCTGATCTTGTATGCGACTTCCCTTTTCGGAGCTGGGATAACCACTTAGGGTACTTGAATGACAAATGTTTTTTTGGTGCCAGGATCAGTATCCTAAAGATAGGTTTCTCTTGCAACATGAGGGAGGCGACTGTGCGCTCTAGACTTTCAATACCCTCTTGAACCAATGGTCGGCACGCCACCAAATCCTCATCTCTTTCAATCATATATATGTGAGTGGCACCATGATTCGGAAGGGGATTGGTATTCATATTGGGCGTTGCATCCTATAGAATGAGTTCTCGCTTGTCAATAATATTTTACAACTTGTGTTTTAGATTGGTGCAATCTTCAATTGAATGCCCATTCCCTCCCGGAATGGTAAGCGCAAATTTGATCAGGTCGGTAAAAATGACTCTCTAGGTTGGCAAGCTTTGGAGGCACAACTTTGATGAGACCAGCGACACTTAATTTGGCGAATAGACTAGTTCGCGTTTCCGGAAGTGGTGTGAATACATGTGGTGCTTCTTTTCAAAATTCGGATGCGGCAAATCATATGTGGCCGGTGGAGGCTAGTTACAATAGTTTTGCTGGTTTTGGGGTGCTTGATGCGCGGGTGCAGGAATATGGTAATTTGGAGATTGAGCCTGGAAAATGGGCATATGTGTTTGGTAATTTATTTGTGGAGCTTGGTAATTTGGTTATCCATAGTATACCGACATGGGGCTGTAGGGTGATGGTATATAGCTGCTCGGATGAGGGGATTGGTATACATCGAAGGATGATTGTGATCCTTCCCTTATGCGATTCCTCAGGCTTGGGGTGTGAGAGACGTTTGCCATGTCCTCTTTTTTCTTCTTGGCGGCTCTAGTGGAGCTTGATGCGCCAACTTTGTTCACAATGCTGATGATTTTTCCTATTTTTAGACCATTTTTTATGGTCTCTCGTATCTTGAATAAATCGGCGAACGACCTTCCGGTCATAGCCAACATTCGGTCATAGCAATCTAAGTCCTGATATCCGATAAATGCTAAAACCAGTTCTTCCTCACTCATTAGAGGTTGTAGCCGGGCGGCCTCAGCCCTCCACCTACTTGCTTATTCGCAGTAGGTTTTTATTGATTTTTGGGATTTTTCTCAAAAGAGTAGCAGTCTAGCACGTTTTCCATATTGAAGCAAAATCTATCTATGAAGACTTTAGCCATCTCTTCCCATGAGTCCCAGCGGCTGACATCTTGTGCCGTGAACCACTCAGACGCTTCACCTGTGAGGCTTCGGCTGAAAAGCCTCATTACAGTGCCTCATTTCCTTTGGCGCCTACCAGCTGGTCACAGTAAGCTATCAAATGGCTTAGGGATTTCCCGTTCCATTGAAGGGTTCAAATTTGGGCACTTTGAAGCCCTCTGCCAACTCCAAATATCCGGATGCATACATAGATCATCGTATTTCAATCTCGTCTCTTTGTGGGAGCCTTTGTTAGCTTTCTCAAACAAATCTTTTATTTTCTGCTCCATTTCTCTCTCATCGGTCCTGCTCAGACCTCCACGCTCTTTCTATATCCTCATAGTGATCAATAGAAATAATTGGGTTGTGGAATGATACTGTGGATGTGCGGAGTGACTTTTGGGAGTGCCTGTAGCTTTGGGAGTAGTGTGAGTACGGATGGCAATGGATCGGATCCTACTAGATCCAGATTCAGATCCATTTTTCATACCTGAATCCAGATCCGGATCCAGATCCGTCGGGTCCATAAAAATCAGATCCAAATCCGGATCCACCGGGTCCACGGATTGGATCTGGATCCACATGTAAAAAAATTTGTCTTGCTAAGAATTTTTTTTTGAACGAACAAATGATATTTACTTAGCTAACAGTTTACTGTGTTTCAATTTTGAAATGTTCATATGAGATATTTTGTTCGTTGTCTCATTTTGATTGTGAGCTATTAATTGAAAATGTTGGACAATGACTATAGTTGCGGAAAATGCTGCCTAGTATTTCCACAATGCATAACTTGCATGTGCTTGGAATCTTCACAAATGAAGTGAATATAATTTTAACTACTTGTCTATGGAGATGTTAGTCATTCACTAATATAACATTGATTTTATTATCGAAGTTACCTCTTTAATTTTTGGTTTTTGAGTTAACACGGGGATAAATTAAACTTGTTTTGGGAATTAAACTTGCAAGGATGTGCTTAACAATTTTAAGAAAATACTTATAAAATTACATTCAAGGTTATGAATATATTAATAAAAAATGGATCCACGGGTCGGATCTGGACCGGATACGGATCTCAAATACAAGATCCAGATCTATATCTGATCCGTCAGAAATGGATTCGGGTCCGATCCAGATCCGTCGGGTCCAAATTTTGAAGATCCATATCCTATAAAATGGATCTGGATCCACCGTATCCGGACAGGGTCAAGGATCCACTACCATCTCTAAGTGTGAGTAGTAGTGTTTTGGTGAAAGCTGGGATTGGAATAAGCTGGTGGCGCTTGAAAAGTAAGTGCGGATTGAGAGGTTCCAGCTATGTGGATGACATTTAGTAGATATGGTATTTGTTAAGAGGCCCCAGTATGGGTATTTGGTAAATGCTTGGGCACAGGCTAGTTCAAAGATGGAAAAAGTGGTGGAGATTTTCTTGCCTCAACAACAGTTGCTTCTTTAGCAGCGTTAATGGCTTCATTTCCTGCGACCTACTCTTAGAGGTCGGTGACTTGTTTGAACATCAAAGTGATTACATCCTCGGAGTGCAAGGCATTTTGTAGATCTTGAGAAACTACGTCCTCAATCATAGCATTCTTATTGCGGGTATCCTCGGGAGTACCAGTCATGTTGGCTTGGTTGTCTTGGTTTAGGGATGTTGCCACGACTTTAGACCAGGTGAAGTATGCTTGTGTTTCGCGATGGATCGACCCTTTTTTATAAGAAAAAAACAACTCAAAATAAAATTACATTAATACGTTAGTCGAAAATCATAATACAAGATATCGCACATAAGTTGCAAACAAAACATATAGACTCATGTATTCGATAAGAAACTATTGATTGATTTTTCCATTTTGGATATTTTGGCCAATTTGGTTTTTAGGGTTTCAGTTTGTAAGTCTGTGGTTGATTTTCCACCATGTCATTGTTGAACCAAGAATCATCCTATAAATATGGGGATTATAATTTATATAATATAGGGTTGAGTCATAGACTGCCTACGTATCCCTCCTTGGAAAGTCAGGCCCTGCCGTAGTTCGGGTTACATAGAAATTATATCCTAATTTGTCTACCCAAAACTAAATTTGTTTCCCTAACCATGCCTGATATGGGCTTCCCATGTATCCCTCTTTGGGACATCAGGTCGGACGTGGTTTCGTTTACAAAAAAGTGGGAGGGGATACTTTTAATTGAAAGATAGAAAAGGGATGCCTAAACTACCAAAAAGATGACTTCGCCTTGAAGCCATGGTAGGTCGTCATCCTTACAATTACACATTTTCCGATGGCTTTTCTAAAAGCGGCCCTATATCACGGGACAGATCTGGCATGTGTTTACCAAATGCTCTAACTCGAACTTAAAGGCTTCATACTCTTCAATGTCATGTCCGGGAGCTCCTAAGTTGTAAAAACATATCTTCTTCTTCGAAGTTCTTGGGAAGAGTTTGTAGGTAGTCTAGAGAGGCTGAACCTTGCCGATACGGCATAGCAGTAAGAATATGTCGGCATATGAATCCTCAAAAGAAGTGAAGTCGTAGCACCAGAGATGTGTGCGCATGGTGATTCCTACACAAGGCATAACAGAGTCATGGACCAGTAGGGAGTGAGGTCCCCACAGGTGTCGAATGACTTTCTGGTCGATCAGTCTGATGACTCTTTTCTTGAAGGCCACACATTCATCCATGTCGTGGCCAGGCTGGTTTCTTTGGTATATGCACCTTTTGTGAGCAAAGAGAGGTGCACAAGTTAGGAGTACCTTAGAGCTAGTTTATGTCTGTCTGATGGCTTACATCCTGTCATAGACTTCGTTATTACGCACTTCCCTTGGTGCGACTCTAAAGTAGGATCTGCGGGCTTTAAGGGAAATCATCCACCACATTGGGGATGGTTCGCGGGAAGACTCTTGTGGCATCCCTTGTTGATCAACATCGTTGTTGGGGTTATGCTCACCGATTTCTTCCCCATCATGGCATTGGGTTGTCCTTTGTCGGTTGAGTCAGATAGATATAGTCATCCATCATAGTTTGTACTTCTTCGGGGAGGTTTTGCTATTGTGGCTTTCCCTCGGGGGACCTCTCAATCAACTTCTCCATGAATTCCAAAATCTCGCCCACTTCTTTTATTTTGGTGTTTGCCAAATTCATTTTGTAGTCGATTTCCTTCAACTTAGCTTTTGCTAACTCGATCTTCGCGTCAATTTTGCGAATTTTGGCCTCAAGCGACTCCTCGATCTCTTCATTGTTGATAAGGTCAATGACTGGTGATGTGGCACTTTGAATGTCTGGAGTCTCTGTAAGTAGAAAATCAACCTCTAAGAGGAGGTTAATTTAGCCAACTTTTGTTTTTTTCTTTCTTTTAGGTTAGTGTCCGGAATGTGGGACCAATAAAGAGTTCAAGACGGAACACATGAAAGCACATAAGCAGTTTACACCACAGAAGAATATAAATAGCAAAATGTTGTTATAGAGAACATTTAATATAAAGCATCTAAGTTGCCTCCACAGAAAAAATGACTGTTATAGTGAAATGTTGTTATAAAGGATGACTATTATAAAGAGGTTTGGCCATGCATTCGTGAGCATATGCCTCTTGTCTCAATTATGCTCCACATATATCTTTTTATAGTTATAACTTTATCTTGAATTTCCTTAGTACTTCAAAATTGAAAAGGTACAAAATGAGGGTCAAGAAACAAATTCAGAAAATCAATCATTTTACATTTGAAGGGAGCCTTGGAGTAACTGGTAAAGTTGTTGCCATGTGACCAGAGGTCACAGGTTCAAGCCGTGGAAACAACCTCTTGTAAAAATGTGAGGTAAGGCTGCGTACAATAGACCCTTGTGGTCCGGCCCTTCTCCGGACCCCGCGCATAGCGGGAGCTTACTACACCGGGCTGTCCTTTTTAATCATTTTACATTGCAATGCAGGGGGCAGATTGTTTCCACTTGTTGTAGGGTGCCTTCTTTTACTTCATTTTTTCTCCTTTGCTCATCAACGAAATGCGCAAAATGGGGAGTTTCACATAATTGAAAAGGTCAACAACAACAACAACATACCCAGTGAAATCCCACAATATAGGGTGTGGAAAGGGTAGAGTGTACGCAGACCTTTCCTCCACCTTGGTAGGTAGAGCGATTGTTTCCGGATACTTGAAAAGGTCGAGGAGGAGAATATACAGCTTCTACAACCCAGGAAGCGATCCCCACATGTTGTCAAATGTAAAAATCCTAAACGG
Organism: Anisodus tanguticus; assembly: GCA_034509755.1. Classification (NCBI taxonomy): domain Eukaryota; kingdom Viridiplantae; phylum Streptophyta; class Magnoliopsida; order Solanales; family Solanaceae; genus Anisodus; species Anisodus tanguticus. Next base: position 21,185,244 of record CM067545.1, read on the forward strand.
CCAACCACCTTTATTGGTGAATTCCTTGACGAGTCTTCCCAGCTAAGGCATGTTTTTTTCCCTGATCAGAGGAACGTTGTGGATCCTAGGAAGGATTACGGGAACGATACGTATTATTACTAACCAGGAAGAATATGGTTGGATACAGAGGGAAATCCTATACAAGCTCGTGGGGGAGGCATTCTTTATGATGCGAGGACAAAAATGTATTATTGGTATGGAGAGTACAAAGATGGCCCCACTTATCATGCTCACAAAAAAAGAGCAGCAAGGGTAAGTTTCGGACTTGGTACATTTGTTTATAGGTTAATAACATTAGTAACTTTTATTTTTTAATGCCATTGCTGTGTTTACTAGAACTGCTACTCTACATCTTGTAGCCTAGGCAATCCTCTTCCCCTCTCTTCTGTTATATACTATGTGCTTGAATAAACGATACTGAAAATGGAAAAACGAAAAGAGACCTTCAGCCCCTCCAAGAACACTCCTTTACAAGAAATCTGCATGGGCTTGTCTTGCTCATATTCTTATTTAGACAGTAAAGAACGGTATTTAATCACTCTCTCGTGGTCCTTCTTTCCATTCCATTGGGTATGCATCTGCATTCTTTGCGACTACCTTTCCTTCAATCTATTTGTTAACCTTCTCATTTGTGTCCTTTGTGAAAGTAAGACAATTATGTAGCAGTGAATATTATCTCTTTTTTTTCTTTTTGGAAAATATATATTGGTTCTCCCAGTTCTTAAACTCTATTTGTCAGCACAACACTGCTTTAGTCGATTACATCAGTTGATGAACTTACGGTCATGAAAGCTGTTTAATTGACGCGCCAGGTCACTTTTTAGGTTGTCGAGCATGTTTCTTTTCTTTACATATCAGCAGCATGATGACTGAAACAAGAAACATTTCGTCCACCAAAGTTGACAGGGTAAAGTATAAACTAGATAGGAAGGGAATAGAATGGAAAAAAAAGAATGATAGATGGTGCGAGCTTGGAGAGATGAAGAGACAATGGAAAAAATGATAGATGGACTGAGTAGGAAGTGAGATTGATGCGTCTTGGATCCCATGGAGTACAATTTCAGTATCTAGATCTAATAAATCATCAGAGAAATGGAGAGATTATTTGATGTCTTGATCAGAGAAATGGTGTACAAAGCATGTCCACAATGCTTACTTTCTCGTCTGAGTTTGACCGTTTCTCATACTTTGTTTTGCTTTGCTTGCTTTGCTTGCTTTGCTTGCTTTGCTTGCTTTGCTTGATTATGCTTTGTCTTGAGCCGAGGGTCTCCGGAAAAAACCGCTCTACCTACTAAGGTGCAGATAAGGTCTGTGTACATTCTACCCTCCCGAGACCCCACATTGTGGGATTTCACTGGGTATGTTGTTGTTGATCTCTGAAATTTTAAATTGAGCATTGTTCCTATATGGGGCAAAATTCGTATAAGACAACTGGATGAATTATAGTGAGACACGTGGAACACGATGCTGAGTCAAGTCCATGTCAGCCTGATGCCTACCGGTTAGATACGAGCGGTACCGGAACCGTCATATGTATTGATGGCACTGGTGACACAGAAGGTCGGGAGAAACCATTTGGTTCGCAACAGACGACCGTTACTGAACTGGTCTTCTAACAAGAGCATTGATGGCATTTATTGAGATACTAATTGTCTAATTATTACAACATTCATTCTCCTATATTAATGAGTGCATATTTCGTGGGGTGTACCCGTGTAGCTCATGTATAAATAAGGCACGCTATTCCATTGTAAAGATCATCATATTCAAGTTATTACAATACACTTACTCATATTCTCTCAATCTTTCTGTTTGCATACAAGTTGTCGTAACTCTGCCCATCACAAGGCTCAAGCTAATCATTACTTTCCTTTATCTTATTATTGCTTAGTTACAGTGTACTTTCTCTTGAACTATTATCAAACGTGTCACTTGAGATCCACATATCCTTGACAACATATACAAATTCAACTGTACCGTTTATAAGTAAACAGTTTGGCGCCCACCGTGGGGCCTAGAAAATTGTAGTGTCACAAGTGACCCCTCTACTAATCTAATTTTTTTCTTTGAAGTCTTGTTTTTTGTTCAGATCAAGCAGATGACAGGAATAGGAGAAAACGAAAGCAGTCGCAACATCGGGGATAACACAAGCAACGTCCCACTCGGACTAGATGGTTTGCCAATATGAACCTGATACTAGGGGACCTGATGTTTGTAGACTGAGCCACTTCCGAAGGCGGATAGACTCGGCATGAGGATGTTCCTAGCGACAAAACACTTGAAGAAGTCATACAGAATCGAAGGACACAGAATGTTGCCATGAGTGAGCAGTTGGAGTGTCTGCTGCGGTTTCAAGCGGAGTATATATCTAAGAGTGCTGGCAGTACTCCAACAGATGAACTGGTTCTTCCACCAAATGCTAATGGAGAAACCGCTAATGATCAGGGTAGATTAAGAAACGATGGTTTAGAAAGTAAAGCCGTCCCTGAAAATTCATTTAAGGAAAAGGTCTTGAAATTCATGAAGGATATGACCAATAAAGTCGACACCAACGCAGAGAAGGCAGAGAAAACCTCCACGGAGTTTCGGCACCGGTTCAGTCAAATACCGGATGGCCCTCCTATGGTTGCCGGTCTAGACGCAAAGAAATATATGTAGTTGGCGTATAAGTCAAAGGCTGCGCCCGAACGGATCCCAAAAGGTTTAAAATGCCTTTTGTAGCCAAATACGATGGAACTATTGATCCACAGGAGCACATAATGGCACATACTACTGTTGTAAAAGGAAATGATCTAAGGGAACACGAAATAGAATCGGTTCTGATAAAAAAGTTTGCTGAAACACTTGCTAAGGGAGCTTTGACATGATATTCACAACTCCTGACCACTTAATCAGATCGTTCACCCAACTCGCCAGCATGTTTATAAAAGCTCATGTGGGGGTTCGGAATGTGAAGACACGCAAGGCAGATATCTTTCGCATTGCGCAAGTTGAAACAAAAATCTTTAAGGACTTCATTTCATGGTTTCAGAAGGAGCGGATGCTGCTACCCGCAGGACCGACAAATGGGCCGCAGAGGCTTTAACAAAGGGTTTGAATCCTTCGAGTTTAGATGCCTTCTGGAAGCTTAAGGAAAATCTCTTGGAATTCTAGGCTACAACTTGGGAAGATGTGCACAATCGGTATGAGTCCAAGATCCAGATTGAAGATGACATGCTTGGATATAAGGCCGGAAGTATCTTTGGGAAGTCCAACAAAGAAGTCGGAGCTGACCGGAACTCCTCGAAGAATCACTTCCAACCTTATCCTACCCCCGGAAAGCAGGAAGGTGGATAATGTTTTTACTCCTTTGAAAAATCAAATAACAAAGGAGGTTCTAGACGAAACAATCAAAGATTGATGAATTTCAATAAAGGTAATTCGTCTAACTCTGTTAAAGGTACCGAGTACCTGAAATTATCTGAGTATAACTTCAACATGATGAAGAACGAATGGTGGCGCTATTGAGAACTCATCCGGCATCCCGACCACCGAAACCATTATAATCCGATCTTAGCAAAAGAGATCAACCCGTCTGGTGCGATTTCCAGTCACTCACGGATATAAACTGTGAATTGCAGACATCTACGAGAAGATGTGGCAGGAATGCTAAGCAGGGGCCACCTTCGAGAATATTTGAGCTAGAGAGCTCACAACAATTACGAGCGGGGTCCACCCGTTGAAAATAAATCAAATTTGGCTGCACCACCTCATGTTAGATACATGATATATGGTGGGTCAATGATTGCTACTACATCATTTACCACGGCCAAAAAGACAAAAATCTTAATAACCCGAAAAAAGAGATTTCGGGAGATACCTGACGAACATACTATCACGTTCACCGAAGAAGACACTGCCGGTGTAATCTTCCCTCACAACGATGCACTTATGGTCACGATACATATCAACTGCTTCCGTGTGAAGAGAATTTTGATTGATCCCAGAAGTTCGGCTAATATAATCCGATTGAAGGTGGTAGAGGAAATGAATATTGCAGACAAGATAGTTCCGACTGCCAGAACCCTTTCAGGTTTCAATATGTCAAGCGAAACCACGAAGGGGGAAGTGGATCTACCGGTGGACGTGATGAGAGTTATAAAGATAATAATATTCTACGTCATTGATGGTGATATGAGATATAATGCAATATTCAGAAGGTCGTGGATACATGATATGAGAGCGGTCTCATCGACACTACATCTGTTGGTTAAATTCCCTACACCATAAGGGATTTAACAAATCCGAGGTGAGCAGTCCACTGTCAGGAAAATGTTTGCCATAGAAGAACCCGAGGGGGTGACATATTCTAAATAGAAACTATAGGAAACGAAGCCGGTACCAGTGGATGCTCACTAGGTTCCGCCAGTAGAATCAAAATTCACCTATCCGGAGGAGTTTTCGAATCGGTACGAAGTGCCTAGATACTTTCAGGTACCAGATGAGTTAGATGCCACCAAGTCCACTGTAGAGGAACTTGAGCAGATTGCGCTACACCCGGAAAGTTTCGATATGAAGGTATACCTAGGCATCGGGTTACCCCCGGGGCTCCGAAATTTAATTCTTAAATATCTTATTTCTAATGTGGATTGCTTTGCATGGTCTTAGGAAGATATGACAGACATCCCTCCAGAAGTCACAACTCATAAGTTGGGCCTGGATCTCAGTTTCCCTTCTGTGTGGCGGAAAAATGGCCAATTGCCGAACTCTGCAACAAGTTTGTTAAAGAAGAGGTTGCTAGATTGATTAATATAGGATCAATCCGGGAAGTAAAGTATCTGGATTGGTTAGCAAACATAGTCGTAGTACCAAAAAAGGGAAACAAATTTAGAATATGTTATAAAGACTTGAACAAACCATGCCCGAAAGACTCGTTTCCGTTCCCAAACATAGATCTGATGATCGATGCTACGACCGGACACGAGATAATGAGTTTACTCGATGCGTATTTCGGGTATAACCAAATAAGGATGCATCCGGAAGACATCTTTCTTAACTACTTTCGACACTTGTTATAATTGTATGTCTTTTGGATTAAAAAACATCGGAGCTACATATCAAAGGTTAGTAAATAAAATGTTTGAAAAACAGATAGGAAAAATAATGGAAGTATATATAGATGATATGCTTGTTAAGAGTCTTTGTGCAGAAGACCATTTAAGTCATTTGCAGGAAACCTTTGAGGTGTTAAGAAAGTATAATATGAAGCTAAACCCCGAGAAATGTGCTTTTAGGGTTGGCTTCAGAAATTTCAGGGTTTCTTGGTTTCCAGGGAGAAATCGAGGTAAACACTGACAAAATAAAGACAATCGAAGATATACCGGACACGCTTGAAGATGTGAAAGCAATGCAGCGATTGACGGGCGAGTGGCGGCCCTTAGCAGGTTTATCTCTCGGTCGTCAAAAAAATGTCACAGGCTATTTTCACTTTTGTAGAAGAATGATTTTGTGTGGACGCCCGAATGCCAACAAGCCCTACGTGACCTGAAAGCTTACTTATCAAGCTCTCCGCTTATGTCAAAGCTAAAAGATGGAGAGCAACTACTCATATATGTGGCGGTCGTGGCAAGTGCAGTTCTGGTTCGGGAGGAAAAAAGCACGCAATTTCCTGTCTATTACATAAGTAGGGTGATGTCAGGGGTCGAGATCCGGTACCCGTTACTCGAAAGACTAGTTATTTCTCTAATGTCATCGCGAAAGCTTCGACCATACTTTCAATGCCACTTAATTGCCGTAGTAACTATATTCCCTCTTAAGAATGTGTTGCATAAGCCCGAACTTTCCGGGCGCTTGGCTAAATGGGTGATCAAATTAAGTGAATTTGATATTGAATATATATCCGGACTGTGATAAAGTCGCAAGTCCTCGCAGACTTTATGACCGATTTCAGTCTGGGAGTAACCCCACAGGCGAAAAAGAGGCTATCTTGGTCTCTGGGACTGCACTTGGGATCTGAACACTCTATACAAATGGGCCTCCAATGTCGGTTTGGGAATAGTGTTGCACACTCCCACCATTGAAATTTTAAGGCAAGCAATACATATTGAAGCAGAGTATGAGGCTTTGGTTGTAGGTTTGGAACTAGCCCGAGGCTTAGGTTCCCAAATTATTGAAGTCAAGTGTGACTCGCTGCTGGTACTGAACCAAATACATGGGGTATTCAAATCCAAAGAAGAGCGTATGTTAAGATACCTCGAGAATGCTTTAAAGCTTGTGTCCCATTTTCAAGAGTGGACGATGGTGCATATACCTCGGTAAGAAAACATAGAGGCGGATGCACTCACTAACTTAGGTTCCAACACGGAAGCTGAGGGTTCTAAAACTGAGTCGGTTGTTCAGCTGTTGCATTCGACACTAGATCCGTCGGGTACGACGAGGTAAATTCAACCAGCCTAACTTGGGATCGGAGGAATGAATTCTTGGACTATCTCGTGAATGGAAAGCTCCCGGAGGACCCGAAAACATCTAGAGCTTTGAGGACCAAAGTTGTTTAGTACTGTGTTGTAGACGGAAAACTTTATCAAAAGTGTTTTTATGGTCCCCTAGCTCGATGCGTTGGCCCCGATGAAGCTGATTACGTAATGAGGAAAGTCTATGAAGGCATCTATGGAAATCATTCGGGAGCAGAATCCTTAATGAGGAAGCTCATGAGGGTCAGTTACTATTGGCCCTGGATCAAAGAAGATACCAAAATGTTCGTAAGGAAATGTGATAAATGTCAGCGCCATGCGCAACTGTTACACCAATCGAAATAAAAACTACATTCGGTAGTGTCCCCGTGGCCGTTCATGAAGTGGGGGTGGATATAGGTGGACCTTTGCCAACGGCACCATGACAGGTATGTCAAATTATATTTATGACTGACTATTTCTCTAAATGGGTTGAAGTTGCAGCTTATACAAAGATCCGGGAGAAAAAGGTAAGGACTTTATTTGGCAACACATTATCTGTCATTTTGGCATCCCAAATGAGATAGCCTGTGACAATGATCGAAATTTTGTTGGAGCCAAAGTCACGAAGTTCCTAGACGACTTGAATATCAAGCGGATCACCTTCACCCCCTATCATCCCAGTGCGAATGGTCAGGCAGAGTCGACAAACAAGACTATAATCCAGAACTTGAAGAAGAAACTGAAAGTTGCAAAAGGAAACTGACCGTCTATGCTACCAGAAATATTATGTGCATATAGAACCACGGTAAAAGAGAGTTTCGGAGAAACACCTTTTTCCTTGGTCTACGGTGCAGAGGCTTTGATCTCCGTTGAAGTGGGGACTCCCAGTTTGAGATATCTCCGGGCTAAGGATAAATCAAATGCAGAGTCAATGTTCGTGCATCTGGATTTGCTCGAAGAACGGCGGGACCTTGCATACGTCCAGGTGGTAGCCCAGAAGCAAAGAATGGAACGTTACTACAGCCGGCGCACAAATCTCCGACACTTTAAACTCAAGGACTTGGTGTTCCGGAGGTAACTCGGAGTACCCGGGAGCATAATACAGGGAAATTAGGTGCAAACTGGGAAGGGTCATACACGGTCACCGGTATTGCTAGCAAGGGAGCTTATTAGCTGATAGACTAACAAGGAAACAAACTTCCTAGTAATTGGAATGTAAGCCATTTGAAGAAGTACTATGTGTAGTGGGACAAAACATACGTTGCACTCTTTTTTCTTTCATTCGGTTTTTGTTCTAATTGGATTTATCCAGCAAGGTTTTTAATGAGGCAACACCACGAAATAAGTATGTTAACTGTCTTACTATAGGGAAGCTATCCAGTGTTCGAGTCTTTATAGCATGAACTCCCAGACACTGGAGGCCATATATACCCAAAATAATGGAGTAGATTTTGTGAAATTTTAGAGCAAAATTTTAGCGCTTCAAGGAAAAGCACCTGATACTGGGACTGCTTAGATGTTCAAACTACATGTAACCGGACTGACCACACTAGATGACAACTGGATTATTCTTGAGTCTAAACATTTGTAAGTCAAAGGAATCAATAAAAAATTCCCTTTTATGATGAATAAATTTTTGCCACTGCGAGCATAAAACGTATGTTATGTTGAACATATCAAAAATTTCGTGCCATAATGAAAAGGAGACATCCTCTTCTACAACATCATTAAAAATAAGGGTCTTCTCTTATAAAACCTTAACAAAAAAGTGATGGTTTCAGATACAAAAAGTACCAGAGTTTTAAGTTGATTCGGAACCGAGTCAGGTCCGAAACTAACTATAAAGTCCATGAGAAGTCCAGATCTAAGGTGAAAAGAAAACAAATCTTTTGGAGGAAAATTAAGATTGTCGGAAAGTTTTTAAACTTCCAAAGCTTATCATGTTCCGGTAAAGTAAATCTCAAAGTGAGGTTTCGATTCACGAAGCATAATTATAAACTTACAAATAAATTTGTAATTAATACTTGCTTCTGAAATTAGATAAAGGATGAAAACTTTATGCAGAATTGCAAAAAAGGAAAAGTTCTTCATTCATATTTTTCAGACCAAAATCGATCTGGTCACAAAAGATACTAACCAGGCTCAAAAGTGACCCGACAACAAGAAAAAAATTGAAATTAAAACCCATGCGAAAGGTTACGGTCTGCCCGCTCCATAATCCGCCTTGGGTGTTTCAAATGTTACTAACAAAAACGAAAGATCAAAAGATCATATGGGGGTCTCATCCCCATTATCACCAGCCTCTCCACCAGCTTCCACATCTGAATCCTCTTTATCTCCTCGTAGAGCTTACAACGATAGCTCAGCATCGTGGAGGTCGATTTCTGTGTCCAGGAGTTCAAAAGGAATATCAAACCCTGGTTTGCTGGCCTCTTCAAGGGTATCCACACGACTCTTAAGAACAAAAAGATCTCTCCAAAGCTTCCATCTTTGGCATTTAGCATGAAGCTTAGTGATAGTGTGCTCGGAGGTGTTCAACTTCCCTTGGTCCTCTACTAAATCTGCTTCCAACTTTGTCATCCTCCCTTGAAGAGTCACGTATGAAGTGGTTAAGGTTTGAAGAGAATTCTCTCGGTCCTTCCGAGAGTCAACAACATCCCGTAGGCGTAACCAAAGGGAAGCTTGTAGAGAGCTCGAATCCCTGATATCAGTTATGAGGTTTTCAATTTCGGCTCTAAGGTGCTGAATTTCCTTCTTCAACTTTATTTCCTCTTGAGAAGGGCCCATTGACTTAGCCAAATCCACGGTGGAGAGGCATGACCTTGGATGAAGGAATTATGGCCGGTGAGGAAGCATGATCATCCGAAGAGCAATTAAAAGGAAGAAGCATGTTACCTGCAAAAGCAATTCTACAAGGTGTGCAGGAGAAGCCTCAAGAATAGCGTTGGGGGATTTCGGGGGGGGGGGGGAGGGAGAAGATGTCTCGGCCTAGGAATTGAGCTCTGCTTAGAAGGATCAGCATGAGGAGTAATTGTCTCCATTTCCGGAGCATCCTGCAGGGGACTCTCGGGGCAGGTGCTTTCATCAATCACCTTCTCCTCATCGTCAATCTGAATGACTCCCGTGTTTGCCTCTGTCTGTACCTCCTTCCAATACTCAGTGAGCCGGGGGCGGTTCCTAACCCGGGAACCAATTCTCACCGGGATTTTGGGAGCTTTGTTTTGAGTTTTTTGCTTTCGGTTGCTGGAACCAGATTGAAGAATATTAGACAAAGCGACTGCGCCGGATGACACTTTCTAGGCTGCAGGTTTTCTAGCCGAGAGCCATGCGGATGGTATAAATAGGATGAAATGAAATTTCGGGAAATCCGAGGTGAAACCTATATAAAAGGGAGAGTTAGGGTTAAGACTTACAATGGTATTTTTCCTTCCACCACTCGAAAGTAATACCATTTGATGATCGGGTAATGTCGGGGAGGCACGGAGAATGCTGACAACCCATTCAAAAATCCCTTCGATCAGTTGTGGCTCAACTAGAACGGCTGTGAAAAATATGATATTTGCATGAGAAAGGGTAGTTCTCTTAATAAAAAAAGCAAAATAAACACGTTTATGACTAAAAATACTCAACAAGAAGGGTTCCACTCTATCGAAAAGGGTTTGCAGAAGGACGGTAGATTTGGTCAGTCTTGATCAAAACAAACCAGGTAAGCCAACCTCGGTCAAAATCATCCTCGGCATTAACGAGGCTCCGGATTCCACGGGGTATAAATGAATAATACCACCCCGATAAACACGTGTAATAGAGAAGGAAAATGTGGTCAATGGTAAACGGGGTATTATCTGCCAGTATCTGTATGCAGTAAACTAATCTCCAGATTTGTTGAGCAACTTGCCCCAAGCAGATTTTGTATTGTCGACAAATATCTTCGATAATTTGGGAAATAGGAAGCTTGAAACCTATAGTAAAAAGGTATGTATAGGTCATAGAAAATCCTTCAACATGGTGATGAACTCGGTCGACAGTTCTAATGACTGTATTAGAAGAGAAGTTGCAATCTTTCACAACATCGGGGAGAATCTTGGCAGTAATCAAAGATTCAATCCCTTCAACATGTTCGAAGTTGCTCTGAACATGAAGGTCTCTAGAGAAATCGAAGCCAAAAGGAAGAATTTATGCGGCAACAGAGTGTAAATTAATCTCTCGAGTTTTTGGGGATATATGTTCTTTTCCAGGACGACGGGTTGGAGGATCGTCATTATCGCCTGGAGAACGAGAAGGAGAAGATTTAATAAAAGACATTACAAAAGAAAATTTTAAGGGAGAAGGAAAGTTTATGAAGATTGAAGATTCGTGGAAGATTATAGTTGTCGTATGTGTGGAATTTGGCCTCCTATTTATGGTAAAAGAATATAACGTGTGGACATGGAAATATGTTTATCATCATTGCCATACTTCACGTTGATCAGTGCAAGTTGTTCAACTGTAGCCGTTTCAGAACCATTGAATAGATGTGACGTTTGACAAGTCTTGAAATCATTACGTTTCAAATTTCTCGCCGAATTGTGGAATTCATTCGATTCGAGGTTCAAATCCATTTTCCGGGTGCACAAGAGTTATGCCCGAAAAGTGCGGGGACTATCTGTACGGGGCTAAATTCGTATAAGACAGTTGTACGAATTATAATGAGACACGTGAAACACAGTGCTAGGTCAAGTCCATGTCAGCCTGATGCGCTACCAGTTAGATACGAGTGGTACCGGGACCGTCATATGTGTTGATGGCACCGGTGACACAGAAGGTCAGGAGAAACCGTTTGGTTCACAATGGACAACTGTTATTGGATCGGTTTTCCAACAGAGCATTGATGACATTTATTGAGATACTAATTGTACAATTATTACACCATTCATTCTCCTGTATTAATAAGAGCATATTTTGTGGGGTGTGTATCCGTGTAGCTCATGTATAAAAATAGGACACATTGTTCCATTGTAAAGATCATCATATTCAAGTTATTACAATACACTTACTCATATCTTTGTGCTTGCATACAAGTTGTCGTAACTCTGCCCAGAAGTATCACAAGGCTCGGGATAATCATTACTTTCCTTTATCTTATTATTGCTTAATTAAAGTGTATTTTCTCTTGAACTATTATCAAACGTGTCACTTGAGATCCATGTGCCCTTGACCACGTATACAAATTTAATTGCACCATTTTACGGGTAAACAGTTCCATTCCCTTTTAACCGCTGAAATTTAAGAGACGTAACGTTTGAATTTGAATTTCTATTGCCTCTTTTCCTCATTGATTTATTTATCCTATGAATTCTTGAGTTGTAACTTTTTTATGGTACGAGGTGTATTTCTCTTGAAAATTCCCCATTAATTGCTGCCATGTCTGCAATTATAGTGTGGTGATATTGAGGAAAAACGTTATGGAAGCTTGCGTATGAATGTAGGGATACAGCACTTTATATTCAGAAAGAAAGGAACGCGTATTAGTTTTATGCTTAGTTTTTTGCTGCTGTGTCATTTTTCGTACTTTTGTTTATATATAATAGTACAACGTCTGAGATTACTTTCTAATCCCAGTGTAGGTCATTCTTGTTGTGCCAGTTGGTACTTTAGGAATCGTTGGCAGGCAGGATATGAGCATTGTGAGTTGAGTTTAGGAGTTTCAGACAAATGTAGAGATATAGTTCGTAGGCAAATGTGACCTAGAGTCTATTTGGATTGGCTTATTTTAGGTGCTTTTAAGCCAAAATACCTTTTAATCACTTTTGTAATGTTTGGGTAAGATAAAATGCTTATTTTTAAGCCAAAAGCCGCAAGTTAAGATTCCTAACTTATGGCTTTTGGCTTATAAGTCATACTATAAGCCATCCAAACAGGCTCCAATATGTTGCTAATGTTGATTATTATTAGACTGGATTTTGTTATTCTGATGTCGACGAAAGCTTTACATGACATTAAGTGCTTTAGTGAAATGATGACAATGTATCTCCTGTTCCTAGCCCATTACACAAATTCCTTATCTCCTTTTCCTCAAATACTGTTGAATCAGGTAGGTACTGGGAATTTATTAGTTCCTTCATAGTTAATCTCTTATTGATTACCTAACATTGGTGCTCTTATTAACTGTTTTGACAAAGGCCAAATAATTTTTTTCCTTGGTTGGCAGTCAGTTGTTCATAAGGTTTGCAGCTTTGATCTCCATGCTTTTTGTCCTTGCAGGTTGATGTCATTGGTATTGGTTGCTATTCATCAAAAGATTTGTGGACATGGAAAAATGAAGGAATTGTTTTAGCAGCTGAAGAAAAAAACGAGACACATGATTTATACAAATCGAATGTGCTAGAGAGGCCAAAAGTAATTCACAATAAGAAGACAGGTAAACAAAGGTGGATCCAGGATTAATATCTATGGGTTCAATCTTTAAGTTATTTGGCATTAAACCCATAATATTTTTGAAGTTATGGGTTTATCTACTATTTATTATAATTTTAGTAAATTTTTACACATAAATTTGTACTCCGCGTTGAAAGTATTCATATGAACTCCGTATTCTAAAGCTACATACCCCCCTGCCGGTAAATACGTAATATGGATGCATATTGATGATGTGAACTATACCAGAGCTTCTGTGGGTGTTGCTATTAGTGACTTGCCTACTGGCCCCTTTCACTATTTGTATAGCAAACGGCCTCATGGATATGATAGCAGGGACATGACACTTTTCAAAGATGATGATGGTGTAGCATATCTGATTTACTCATCGGAACACAACAAAGACCTTCATATTGGTCCACTAAGCGAGGAATATATAGATGTGACACATAGCGTGAAAAAGATTCTTATCAGACAACACAGGGAAGCACCTGCTCTATTTAAGTACCTGGGGACATATTACATGATCACGTCGGGGTGCACTAGTTGGTCTCCAAACGAGGCCCTTGCTCATGCATCTGAATCAATTATGGGGCCGTGGGAGACCATTGGAAACCCATGCATTGGTGGGAACAAAAATTTTCGACTAACTACTTTCTTTGCCCAGAGTACATTTGTGGTTCCTTTGTCCGGGTTACCTGGTCTCTTTATTTTTTATGGCGGATAGGTGGAATCTGGCTGACTTGAAGGATTCGAGGTATGTGTGGCTACTGTTAACAGTGGGCAGACCTTTAGACCGTCCGATAGAATTCAATTTTGGGTTTCCTTTGTGGTCTAGAGTGTCTATATATTGGCATAAGAAATGGAGACTTCCTTATAGGTAGCAGTGAAAAATGTAAATAGGGGTTTTAAACTCTTATTTCTTTGTAAAATATGTTTTCTTTTCTTTGTTGTTTTTTCGAGTATTCTTCCCCAGCATGTGTTGTAGTTATTACTGTTGATTTTAGAAAAGATCATCATTGGTGTAAATTTGTAGAGTTTGAGCTGCTGGATCCAATATTCATTCAATGTAATATATTCACTGTAATTTCTTGAGCTAGAATCACCTTTTTCTGAGTGAACTAGCTTTGGCATTTGTTGCAATTTGAGGCGTTTTTGTGCATTGTTAATACAACTTTACTTGACTACATAGACTAATATGATGTGATGTTCAAAAATTTATGCAACACTACCTTAGGTTGCATAAGGTGAACTGAAGGCTAAAAGAGAGAACAAATTGATTAACATTTGTTAATGGACAATTGAAAATATAGACTACTTTTAGTTTAAGAAAGGATATATCTAATTTTTAAACAATGGAAATAACTTATTATTGAATAAACAAATAAATAAGATCCCACGTAAATCAAGAGAACCTTAACCTATCAGGAGAAAAAGGACAAACGAATAGCCAAAGGAAAGAAGCTTAAAAAAACAAAATAATAGGGCTGCTACAGAGTAAAAGCGGATACATCTTTTTACTAACATTTTTCAATTATAAGACATCATTTCTAGTGTTTCTTACTACTACATCTAATACAATTTGTGTGAAAATGTGAAGATTTTACGGAACTTTGATGCAATTTGGGTCATGATGGAGTGATTGATCAAGTACGCTAATTTCATATTGAAGACTATTTATATTTCAGAGAAGTTGGTCAGAATTTACATTTGGGAGATAGATATTTCTCCTCCAACTTCATTTTAAAAATCAAATATCTCACACAACTATGAACAATTGATATCCACTCACACTATTTCAAAAAGCTTTAGGCTTCCTTTGAGCTAGTTCAGCTTTCAAATTTTCTGGAGTCCTACCATTCCACTACACTTGATTCAAGAACTCAAGAATGAACTGATGCCCTTAGGTATATCAATTGAAATCCCCGTAAATAATATTTTTTGTCAAAATAGTATTCTTGCTTATTTCGATGATCCTTGATACAAAAGAAAGAGTTCGGGAATTATTATGGATACTTTACATAATAATGGAAAAATACTTTAAGAAAGAATTAGTGAAATATGGAAGAGATCTTTTCCACCAAACAAACCTTTTGTACCAAGAAAATATTTTTGAAGTAAAACACAATTATGGTGTAGAATCTAAATAAGGTAGGAAATTCAGGGCAAACCCTAACAAATCTCCTTTGGCCTGAATTTTCTGGCAAAATAATCTTCACCCTCCTTCTTATTGGAGGCCTTGCGGGTTAAAATTATTGGAGTCCTTTCGGATTAATAAATATTGGAGCCCTTGCGAGTTAAAAATGAGCCATTTGCAGGGTTAAAAATGGTTTTTGTTTTTAAAGATATCGCAATAGAATTGTTAAAAATATCATTGAAACTTTTTTCTCCACATGTAATAGCTCATATTTTTTTTCTATCTCTTTCGATAAAAAAATTTCATTATCATCAATAGGCTGCAACTTGATATGAATCTGCCTTGAACCTGTCTTCAAATCCCATTAGACTATTGGCGTTGATACCACTTGTTGAGATCGAAAAAATCAGGACATAATGCGAAAGCTATCAAAATAAACCTTGGATGACAATGAATCAAACAACAATGAAAAAACTATAAAAAAACTTTGATAATATGATATGAGTTTGGTCAATTGACCTACACATGATAATACTAATATAAAAAAAATTCTAAAGCTATTGAGAGAATAAATTTTCCTTAAGCAAAACTCTCTAAATGACTACATTGTGTATACTTTTGTATGTTATAGTTGTGAAAGGTCTTGAATTTATAAATGTCCAAAACTTTTCCTTTAAGAAAAGATTTGTCAAATATGGAAGAGATTTTTTCCATCGAGGAACCAAGAAAATCTTTTTGAAATAAAATATAATTATGATGTAGAATCCAAATAAAGTAAGAAATTCAGGACAAAACCTAACACACACGCATAATGAAAAAAGTGTAGGGCTACATAAATATATAAGGAAAAAGTTCAAAGTTGCTCTTGAACTTAGTGAGATTGTTCCACTATACCCACCGTTAGAAGTTCTAAACAGAATAGCCATTGACATTAGGCAAACATCTCACATATGTTCTTATTTTTCAATTTAACAAATGGAATCCATGTACGGCGTGTTATGTTAGAAAAGCAACCAATATTATCATCAACATTGTTCTTGTTGTTACTGCTCTACTATAGGGATTTGGGTTGCTTATCTTTCTGAATGAGAAGACTAAGCAACATAAATCTCAACATAACACAGTTTACATGTATTCTGTTTGTTGAGTGAAAACTGAGGGCAAAAGTGAGACATTTGGGTAAAGAGGACCTTTCGTTGCAAACTTCTAAGGATGACGTAGTTAAACAATTTCACATAGTTCATAGGCAAATCTGGACTTTTCCTCAGATAAATACATTCAATATTCTTTTTGCCTTTCATACGCTGGAAAAGTAAAACTCAAATTTTAAAAGCTTCTAATTTGAGCAAATTCTACATCATCTGCTAATATTAAATGGCTCATTGGCACCACTGGATCTTGAAAGAAAATACAACCCATCTCGTTTATGATTGCCCCATTTGCAACATGATAATTGGTCTGCACATTTTTCCTTCCTTTATGTACATTATGAATCCTACATCTGCAATCTTTAAGAGGTGCAATGTTAGGATGTTCGTCATGGCAGGACAAGGAGTCTGATATCTTTAGTGTTGTCACATTCCGAATAAATACATCCATATAAAACATATATACATATATTCGGTTGATTTACACCAAAATCCACTACTGCTGCTCAAAAGCTATCAAGTTCTCCCTTTATCAGCCTGGCTAGTGTCCGTTTCCCTATGTCCATTGCTAGACGTTTCCATGAGTCGTGTTTAAGATGAGAAAGAAACCTACTCTTCTTCAAAGGAATTCCTCGCAGCATCACATAAATAAGATCTCCAAACAGGTTCAATCATTGCCCTTGCACTCTGTAACTCCTGTCTTGCATTCTCACCATTACATGACTCTTCTTCTTGAAAGAAATAATCCCCTTGATTATTTTCATTACTTGAATAGGTATATATACAAGAAACAAAATATTCCTATTCTATTCCTAAATCTTATTCTACCATAATTTTAACTCTACAATTATGGTAGTGTATAATCTGCTTTAGATAACAAATACATTACAATATACTACACATATATTTTCCAAATATACAATATTCTTATGTACAAAATCAGCCAAAACCGAGAGCGGTGCATCTGCCGCGGCACTAAGCTTGGGTTTTGCATCAACTGGAGTAGAAGTGGACTTACAGGATGACATCCCAGCCCTCTCGATGATCTCAGCAGCATACTTCCGTTGAGACAAAAACAAACCACCTGAATGACGGTTGACAGCAATCCCCAAAAAATAACTCAAGGGCCCTAAGTCTTTCATAGCAAACTCAGAAGTGAGCATGGACATGATAGACCGGCGCAAGGCATCGGAAGAGGCGTCAAGATGATATCATCCACATACAACAAAATGTAGGCCAATGACGAACCACGACGGTAGATGAACAAGGAATTATCTTGACCTGCTGTGAGTGAACCCAATAGTCGAAACAAAGTCAGCAAATCTCGTATACCAGGCCCGTGGAGACGCTTAAGCTCATTTAGTGACTTCTTCAACAAACAGACATGATGAGGACGGTTGGGATCCCTGAAACCCAACGGCCGATGCATATAGAACTGTTTCCTTGAGATCACTATGTAGGAAAGCATTCTTGACATCCAACTGATGAATAGGCCAAGTCTTTGAAAGAGACAAGCTAAGCACAGTGCGAATAGTAGCCGGCTTGACTACCGGGCTAAACGTCTCCCCACAATCTATCCCAACCTGCTGAGTCTTACCATCACCCACAAGCCGTGCCTTATGTTGAGCAAATGAACCATCTAAATTCTCCTTATGAGCAAAAATCCACATAGACCTGATAACATTAATACCATATGGACGGGGCACCAACTCCCACGTCTTATTATCAATAAGAGCATTATATTAATCAGTTATAGCAATTTTCCAATTAGGGTCATTTAAGGCGGACACATGATTACGGGGTAAGGGGGATTTAGAAACATCAAAATGTAAATTAAAATGTCTTTTAGGTGTAAAAATACCCTGTTGACTACGAGTGACCGGTCTATGACTCGAGGAAGAATTGAGTGAATTTTGGGAATTTGCTGGGCTCGGGACGGACGGCCGGGCGGTGGGCTCCGCCGGCCCAAATCGATAAAGCGGGGCGTCTTCCGGGAACAGTTCCCGGGGGGCTGGACTAGCCCAATTGCTGGGACTGATCCAGAAACTGGAATAGGGGGGGGACGGCACAGTGGGTCCAGCGGGCAGTGGGCCCGCTGGAGGATTTTAGGTGCGGGAGATGTTCGAAAAATGCCGAATAACATACGGGGATATTTGTTCATCCAAAAAATTATACGACCGAGGCTCGGGAGTATGAACTTTCGCAAAAGGAAATTGGGTTTCATAAAAAATGACGTGGCGATTAATTATGATTTTATTGGAGGATAAATCAAAGCATTTATAACCACGATAATTCGACGGATAACCCAAAAATACACGGGGGTAGACCGAGCCTGAAGTTTGTTAATTGTGGTGGATGGGAATAACGGAAAACACAAGCACCCAAAAACCCGAAGATGAGAATAGGGAGGGTTCTTATGATACAATATTTGAGGGGGGAAGATTATGTCAGCCCTTTAGAAGGAATTATGTTAAGAAGATATGTGGCCATTTGTAGAGCATGATGCCAAAAATATGGAGGTATGGAGGCATGAATTAAGAGAGTTCGGACAATGTTATTTATGGAACGAATTTTGCATTCGGCCTTCCAATTTTGTGAAGATGTATGAGGACACGAAAACCGAAAATTGATCCCATTATTAGCACAGAATTCCCGAAACTCCCTATTGTCATACTCTTTCCCATTATCACATTGAATATTTTTTATTTCTCTTTCGAATTGAGTATGAATGAACGCTCTAAATTTTATGAAGACGGAAAACACTTGTGATTTATTCGCAATTGGAAACGTCCACAAAAATCTAGAATAATCATCTAAATAGAGAACATAATATCGATGACCCAATGAACTAAGAACAGGAGACGTCCATAGGTCGCTATGAATAATCTCAAATGGCATTGAAATATGAGAATTGGAGTCTACAAATGGCAACTTAACAATTTTTCCTAATGAACAAGACTGAAAAAGTGGAGTACGACTCGTACCCTTACAAGAAATAAAGCTATTTTTATCTAAAACTGATAAAATAGAAGATCCCGGATGACCCAGGCGAGCATGCCACACGGAAGGAGAGATGGCTGCAAAAACTGACGGCAAGGCTTGACTCGATGGACTGAAATCGGGCATGATATGATACAGATCTCCCCTAGTGTCACACCTCATGAGATGGCTCCCCGTCTTGAAATCCTTCACAGAGAAACCAAAAGGATCAAATTCAACGGAAACCGAATTGTCAGTTGTGAACTTTCGGACAGACACTAAATTTTTAATCAATTTAGGAGCATGTAAAGTATTTTTTAAGAGAAGGGGTGGATTGGGGGGAGACAACGTTTTCTGACCATACCCTAGAATTGGAATAGAACTGCCATTACCAACAAGTATCCCCTGAGGGGTGCTCAAATTGGAATAAGATGAGAGGGTACTTGATTCGGAAGTCATGTGAGTCGTGGCACCGGTGTCCATATACCAATTTGGGTCCGGTTGAGTTAACCCCAACGTGTGCATCGCGGCCTCGATATCGATTTGAGTGGGGCCTGCTGTATGATGGGCTTGCGGAGGTCGGGGCCCAAGAATCCCTGTCCGTGACGGAGCTGGGTCATAGCTGCTGGAGCTGCTGCTGTTGGGCCACTGGCTAGTGGGCCGCCACTACTGGTTGTTGGGCCTAAACTGTTGGCCAGCCCACTGGCCACTGGAATTTCGTGCTAGATTATAAGGGTTGCTGGCCCACTGCCCCCCCCACTGCCATGGGCCCTACTGCTGGGACCAGGGGGTGGTGGGCCATTGTTCCCTGGATGGGGCCTACCGCCTGCTTGCTGACCACCGGAACCGCCACGTTTGCCCCCGTGGATTTTGTTATTATTCTTACGATTATTTTTGCCGCCACCATGATTATGGTTTTGGCCTAAATTATTAACAAAACCCGAAGAACTTGGAGAGGACGCCACCATGACGATGGGGCTTGCTCGGTAGCCGCCTTTTTAGCCAAACCGGCTTCTTCCAACGTAAGCATGGAGCGGGCTTGATAGAAGTCAGGAAGAGGGTTGCTTTGGCGAATGAGAGTTCCAACACCATTATAAGCCTCGGAAAGACCGGCAACCAACTGTAGAACTAGACGATTATTTGTTATCAGTGCGCCAACATTACGGAGTTGATCTGCCAACTCCTTGAGTTTCTTGCAATATGCAGAAACGTTTGGAAATTCGTCCATTCGAACTAGAGAGAATTCCTGCTCGAGTGTGACGACACGTGAATGTTGGTTGTCTTGGAATATGTCACACAATCTATTCCAGGCAGCCATAGCCGTGGTATCCGACTCAATAATCGTCTGTAGAAGGTCCACCGAAATAGTGGCGTAGATCCACCGGAGAACGGTAGCATCAAGAGTAATCCATAACTAAGGATCCTCCGCGGGAAGAGGTATAGCGGGAGGAATGATGTGATGAAGAACTTGATGGGAGATAGCGTGAATTTTAAACAATTCCGCCCACATCGCATATTGGACGTTTTCCATCTCAAGGACAATAGGGATATTGTTCTTGTCGTTAGAAACCATGAGGGCAGGATGATAATTGTTCTTAGACATATTGAAAGAACAAAGTATGAGGGGAAATTTGGGAAAAGTAATAGAGATTTTGAGAGCGGAAGACGACTTTCGGAAGAGAAATCCGAGAGGGGGGGGTACTCGGTCGAGAGTTGCAAAATTTTTGGGAGAGAAATTTTTTGTAAAACCTAGTCTCTTGATACCATGAAAGAAATAATCCCCTTGATTATTTTCATTACTTGAATAGGTATATATACAAGAAACAAAATATTCATATTCTATTCCTAAAATCTTATTCTACCATAATTCTAACTCTACAATTATGGTAGTGTATAATCTACTTTAGGTAAAAAAATACATTACAATATACTACACATATATTTTCCAAATATACAATATTCTTATGTACAAAATCAGCCAAAACCGAGAGCACCAATGGGCAAATTTCGTGGCATTTAATAAGGCAATATACACTTGTATATTGTGTGTATATTGCCTTATTTAACACTTCTAACACCAGTTGAGGGTAGATCTGCTGGAGGGATGTCAACATTGACGTAAGTTCCTTCCACTCTCTTTCCTCATTGACTAGCTTAAGTCTTAACACACACAAAATGCAGGAGCCCAAACACAAGATCAAAATTCTTCCTTTTCAGCCCAACTAGCAAATTATTCAATAAAGTCAGCCTAACTGCATCCAACACATTATATGTAAGATTGTATTAATCTCCCTTGAGGAGGTTTCTCATTAATACAAATATATATATTGTACAATATGTAGAAACCTAGTACAATGGTGAATCCTCTTCCTACCATAATTCTATATCACTATATATATATATATATATATATAATATATGGGATATATTCTAATTATGGTGGTGGAATTGAATTGGAATTCTAGACTTATTGTTTACACGTTAATACACCCCCTTAGTCTGAGCGGGAGGAGGCCGGACGCTGAGACTGGATCTGAAGTCGAGGAATAACTGTCGAGGAAGACCTTTCGTGAAGAAATCCGCGTACCGATATGAGAAAGGCACATGCAACACTTTAACATGACCGAGAGCAACCTTCTCATGAAAAAATGTATATCTATCTCAATATGCTTGGTCCGCTGATGTTGAACCGGATTATGAGATAAATAAATAGCGGATAGTTATCACAGTAAACCACGGATGCCTTACGCACGGGACAATGAAGTTCTAAAAGAAGGTTTCAGAGCCAACATATCTCAGCAACAACATTTGCAACTCCTCTATACTCAGCCTCGCACTCGAGCGGGATAATGTGGCTTGTCTCTTGGCAGACCAAGAAATGAGATTATCCCCGAAAAACACACAGTAGCCTGAGGTGGAGCGTCATGTGTCCGGACAGCCTGCCCAATCAACATCCGTATATGTGGACAACCTGGTCGGTGCTGAGGGGTATATATGTAATCCATAATCAATGGTGCCCTTAACATATCGAATGATGCGTTTAAGGGTAGTAAAATGAGGCTCTCTGGGGGCATGCATAAATAGGCATACCTGCTGAACAACATAAGCGATGTCAGGCTTGATGAAAGTGAGATACCGGAGTGCACCTGCAAGACTTCTGTACAGAGTGGGATCGAACACTGGGTTACCATAAACAACACTAAGCTTTGATTTAGAGTCAACCGGAGTAGACATGATCTTGCAGTTTGCCATTTTAGCCCTGTATACAATCTCCTCTGCATACTTGCGCTGACATAGGAACAAGAGTCTGCAGAACGAGTCACTGATATACCTAAAAATAGCTCAACTTCCCCAAGTCATTCATAACAAATTCGGTCTTAAGTAGTGTAATAATCTCATTCTTTAACACATCAGATGAGGTAGTAAGTACAATATTATCCACATGCAACAACAAATAGGCAATGCTACTACCTTGATGGAAAATAAAGAGAGAATTATCGCACTTGCTGCAAACGAACCCAATCCGCATAATGTACTGTGCAAAGCGATCATACCACGCTCGAGGGGCCTGTTTTAAACCATAAAGTGACTTGCAAAGACGATAGACATATTGAGGGGCTGTTGGATAGACAAAACCAGGCTGGTGCATATAAACAGTTTCTTTTAGATCACCATGTAGAAATATATTTTTCACATCAAGCTGGTGAATAGGCCAATGCTTACCCATAACAATACTCAGAACTGTGCGAATAGTAGCCGATTTCACAACCGGACCGAATGTCTCACCATAATTAATACCATCCTGCTGATTAGTGCCATTTGCCACAAGTCTAACCTTATGCCTTTCTAAGTCACCAATGTCTCTGTATTTGTGATGAAATAGCCACATGCACCGGATCACATTCACCCCCGCCGGTCGCGGGACCAAATCCCAAGTGTGTTGTTAAAGCATTAAATTCCTCACACATGGTCGTATTCCAATTAGGGTCTAGTTTGGCTAATTTTGGATTTTTGGGAATTGGGGAAATTGTTTGTGTGGATAGGTTAAATTGGACTTTGGGTTTGAAAATCCCGTGTTGGGCGCGGGTTTCCATAGGGTGTGATGGGACAAAATGGTTGTGTGCATTGGTGATTGAGGCTGATTCACGGTGTATGGTTGGGTGCGGGTACTGGTCGGAGTGTTGGGAACTAGGTATGGCCACGGGTGACTCAATGTTTCGATTCGATGGGGGATTGAGTGAAGGTGTCGATCTGGGTAGATCGAGATGGGGTGAGATGGGCGAAGTAGTGTACGATGTCGGTAGGGGGTTGGATCTGTGGTGGTGATGTTGTGTTCTGATATCGGTAGTGCGATGTGGGTGTGTAGTGGTTGGAGTGGCTGCAGAGTTATCGTGGAAGGACATCGGCGACACTGTGGAAGGGTTGTTTGTCGGTGGTGATGTTGAGACAGTGGAGCTGTTGCCGGTGGTGGCAATCAGAGACTGAAGAGGTGACGATGGCTCAGTGATGTGGTCGGTGGGAATGGCAGCAGATGGCAGAGCCGCCGATAGGTCGGCGATAGTGGGTGGCAGTAATGGAGCTTCGGTGGTGGACTGACACAGTTCACGGAGAATGACGGGAGATATGTTTGACTTGTGAAGAAAGGTATAGTCCATTTTTGGAATTTTTTAATATTTGAAAAAGGAAATATGGTTTCATCAAACGTGACGTGACGAGAGACGTGAATCTGACGAGTAGACAAGTCATAGCACAGATAGCCCCAATGATTGGACGGAAAACCTACGAAGATACACGGAGTAGTCCGGGGTGCCAGTTTATGAGAAGCGGTGGAGGCCAAATTGGGATAACATAGGCAGCCGAAAATCCGAAGATGGTCATACGAAGGTATCCATCGGTATAATATTTCAGTTGGGGTCATGTTGTGAAGGGTGATGGTAGGTAAAACATTAAGGACGTATTCTACCATTTTGACTGCATAGACCCAGAACGAGGGAGGTAGGGAGGCATGAAACAGGAGTGTATGAACCATGTTATTTATGGTGCGGATGATTAATTCTGCTTTGCCATTTTGAGGTGAGGTGTGGGGACAGGAAAAGCGGAACACCATACCATTATTTCTAAAAAATGGTGAAACTGCGAGTTATTGAATTCACAGTCATTATCACACTGAAATGATTTTATGGTTTTCTGAAACTGTGTTTTAATAAAAGTACGAAACTCGAGAAATTTGGAAAACACCTCGGATTTAAATTTGAGTGGGTGGACCCAAATATAATGAGAAAAATCATCTAATAGTATAAGATAATATTTATGACCGAGGGAACTAGTTATAAGGGATGTCCATAAATCAGCATGAATAATATCAAAAGGGGAAAACGTAATGCTTGAAGATGATTTAAAGGGTAGACGAACATGTTTGCCTAAAGTGCAAGAAACACAGTGCTGGGCAAGTTTCCCATTATTACAATTAATAAAATTATTGCCTCTAAGAAAATTAAAACTGGGGCGCCTGGGTGGCCAAGCCTGTTATGCCAGGTTGACGGAGAGATAGCAGCGAGAGATATGAGAGAGCATGATCTGGCAGCGGAGGTGGATGAGAATTGATAGAGATCCATATGCTATTGCATCACGTAAGAGGTGTCCCCGTAAGATCCTTCATAGTAAAACCAAAAGGGTCAAAGTCAACAGAGACAAAATTGTTAAGAATGGATCTTGGGTCTAACTCAACCCCAAAAGCTAGCTTGTAGGGTGAGGATTGTCCATGTTCATATAAGGAGTCCATGTTTCCATTCCATATATGATGTGGGACTCTTAATACTCTCCCGCACGCCAAACCCTTGTTAACTGGAGCGTGGATAATATAATTTGGGGCCCAATATCGGTGAACAAAGAATTGGAATGGGTCTGGCTCTGATACCATGTGAAATTGTATTAATCTCCCTTGAGGAGGTTTCTCATTAATACAAGTATATATAGTGTACAATATGTAGAAGCCTAGTACAATAGTGAATCCTCTTCCTACTATAATTCTATATCACTAAATATATATAAAATATATGGGATATATTAACGTGTAAACAATAAGTCTAGAATCCCAATTCAATCCCACCACCATAATTAGAATATATCTCATATATTTTATATATATATATATATATATATATATTATGTACAATATGTAGTACAATGGTGAATCATCTTCCTACCATAATTCTATATCACTAAATATATATAAAATATATGAGATATATTCTAATTATGGTGGTGGGATTGAATTGAGATTCTAGACTTATTGTTTACACATTAATATTATAGTTAGCTCTCAACAGCTGAACCATTAAGTTCACAAGTTTCTTGAATGTTCTGAAATCCCCCGTCTTAGAAACTCTATCAGGTTCCTCATCAGAACTTGTATCTTGTTGTTCAGCCAACTCAGTCCTCGCTAATGTGGATACCCACAATGGAAGATCATCGTCTGGATTAAAAGAACTAGTTCTGCCTCTTGGAATCTGCTTCATCAGGTTTACAGATCCTAATGGCAGAATTAAATCAGGAACCCATAGTTTGACTGCAGGAAAGAGACGAACTGCATATCCATAGCCCAAGTGCTCTTCAATGGAAATGTAGAGGTTTAACAGTTCATTGGCGGTGTCAAAAGCTCCCCATAAGGGTTGTGTCGCCTCAGAGAAACTCTTGAGCACTACATTCATCAACTTGGCCACATATGTGAAGGAACTCTTCTGTAAATTGCAGCTCCTCATCAGAACTTGTCCTCAAACTTGAGATGATGAATTTTATCTTTTGCAGAGTAAAGGATAGGCATTCCTCCTGTCTTTTATGGACAAGATCCATCGTATGAGCATCAGCACTGCGGTTAGCATCTTGACCACATTTAATATCCTCTGTTGTTTAGTAAAATCGGATCCTGGGTACATGGTGTATACATAGAACAGTTCAGTCCATGCATTGGCCAAAATGAGGATAAAGAACTAAACTGGCAAAAGGGTTGTTAGTTAAGACATAAATTTTGATGTTATACAGCAATTCCGCAAACAAGGTGGTTCAAACTAAAAGTTTCAGCAGGGCCAAATTCTGATTTAATAGAGTAGCTAAGAGTTTTAGCATCCCGAAAGGCCAATGTTAAGAGTTCAACGTTTGTCCACTAAGAACATCATAGCGGGAAGAAGAAACACTATGAACATTTTGCACTATTGAAACTTTCGTACCATAGATGTTATTTAAAGCAAACAAGACCAATCGAACTCCTTATCACAAACTGAGCCTAATCCATTCTCCAATAAGTTCACCAGATATATCATAATAATCAAGGTCCAATAGAAGCTTTGACAACTAACAGGCACCATTATTCTAATTGATGAGGTACAAACAACATAGCACGTTTTCTACGATGTGTTTATGTAGTTTTTGATGATCTTTTATGTTTCTTCATGTTCATTCATTTTTCTACTCATTATAATTAGTATTTGGGTCTCACCTGCATTATAGTGGCATCTTCTCTGAAAAAATATACAGTATATACTTTTGACTTTTAGATGGAGGAAACATAAAATATCTTTCATATATGTAGAATGAGAAGGATCTTAGTAACAGGTGTGATTTTACTTGAGTTGTTACTCATAGTAACATTTTAGCCTTATGTCGTTACTCTGAGTAACTAATTACGAAAATGTTACCGACAGTAATATTTTATACCCTTCGTTTACTCCAGCAACCGTTACTTCTGCCTGTTGATTTTTTTAATAAAATAATGTCTAATAGTGTAATACGTGTATTCTAGTTCTGAAAATTTTCAAAAAAAATATCTTATTTTCGTTAATTAATTTAAATAATGAATTACTTTGGTAAAAAATTCGTGTACTAAAGGAAGTGGACAAGAAGTGTAGAGATCTCTTATGGGGAGCTCATAGGAGAATAGAAAGATTGCTATAGTAGCATGTGAAAAGTTGGTAGGCTAAAAAAACAAGGAGGACTGAATATCAAAAGTTATAGACTCTAAAATATTGTCAATGTTGCAAGTTGATTTGGGTGTTATTGAATCAAAAAGAAGTATTTTAGGTGAAGTGGGTAGATGAAAGCTAATGAGAATTTTGAAGCCACATACCTCCAACACATTGCAGTTAGTACTAGAAGAAGTTGAACATGATTAAAATGGAGATGAGAGACTAGTATAATGATGTAGATATGTCCTAACAACTAATGGTAAATATTCCATCACAAGAAACTATCTTACCATCTTAGGATTGTGCCAACACTGGTTATAAGCGCCTTAATGTAAAGCAAATTTTAAAACTTTAAAACGAGAATATCTTTAAAAAAAATTAAATACAAATGTCATCTAATCACTATATTAATGGAGTATAGTTTATCATCAAACATGTATTAATAGTATAAAATTAATATAGAATGTATAACTAATTGAAATTTATCATATTACACTGATTGTGTACACACACATCTATATGGCGGACTCAAATTTCAAAGATCATAGATGCTCGAGTAATCATCATTCTCTCGACTACGAACCGCGATCTGCTAAAGAGGAAAACTATAATTTTTCAAGTGTTCTTTATTTTTTGAGAAAGAAGAAGCAACACTTCCACACAAACAAATAACTAAAGAAAAAAATTCAAATAAAACGTTATTTTAGAGAGAAGGTTGAGACGAGTGATCCCATCTCACCTCTACTCTTTGTCCTAGTTATGGAATATCTTTTCAGAGTATTGAACAAATGAACCAATTGTCATATTTCAGATTCTATTCTATGTATAAAGAGCAACATATTACTCATCTCAGCACAATTTTGGGTGTTGTAGCATCCATTACTTACGAGTGAGTCTATTGATTTATGTAGATTTTGTAATATTAAATGATGTTATTATTCCTTGAACGTTGAAACATTAATTGGTCTTTTCGTGCATTTTGTTTATACTCAAACATAGTGGGTGCTAAAAATCATGTTAGGGGGATTATATTTTCTCTTTTTTGCTAATAAATCATAAATATTATATACACAAAAAGTCAAATACATCTAAAGAGTACCTAATAACGCAATGACTTACTAGGAAGGATGCCAAGTCTATCATGCCTCAAGAACTAAGTACAAAGAGTCTTTATTTAGTCATTTACACTTTCTTGCCTTTTTCAATTCTTTAAACATATCCACTCTTTCTCTAACTAGAAATTGTATTTATTGAATTACAAAATTCATATTTACATCTTTCAGTTCCTTGCCTGCAATATAGTAGATCACAACCCAATAAATAATATTAATGATTTCTTAAAACAATATTGCTTGTTTGTATATTTTTTGGCTGCTATAGCGAAATGTTGTTATAGAAAATGTATAATATAACATGACATGAAAGTTCATTTCAAAGAAAACTTGATTGTTATAGTGATTGATGTTATAGAGGATGATTATTATAGAGAAGTATAACTATAGTAAATAATGTTTTCTACAACAAGATCTAAAGTGATGCATTACAAACACATGTCAAACATCTTATTAACTTGAATTAACTCTCACCAATTTAAACAAGGAAAAGGGCCAAAAAATCAAAGCAAATTACTTGCCAATACTAAATTAATCAGATAACATGCATATTCCACTTTGAGAAAAAAAATTCTCGTGAACTTGTGTTTGTAATGGCAGTAAAAAAGAACTTGAAGCTTGTTGATAATTTCTTTCGGTTAGTAATTTTCTTTTAGCATAATAAGTTGCTTAGGTTAAGGATGAATTTGTTTTGAATTTTAAATTTTTATTAGATAGATTTGTTTGTTGAGATATTTTAGTTCTTCTGAGTTTTAAATTATGCAAATTTTTTAATTTTAAGTTGTCAATTTAAAGCCCTTTTATGCTTAATAAAATTATTGAAATTCATTTTTAATCAATACTTTCAATCTTGTCGCTTAGCCTCTTGCAAAAATGTGAGGTAAGACTGCGTGCAATAGACCCTTGTGGTCCGACCCTTCTCCGGACCCCGCGCATAGCGGGAGCTTAGTGCACCGGGATGCCCTTTTACTTTCAATCTTGTTGCTTCACTATCTTTTAAAAACTTCACTTTTATTTTTTCTTTATAAGCCACCTTAAAGTGACAGATTAGATATTGATCACCAACTTATATACTATAACGCCTCGTACCTTCGGGCTAAGGTTTGACCCGTATGATGAGAACGTAATGGAACCAAGCTGAGGAGTTTAGAAAGTATTTTGAAAACTAATCAAGTTATTAGAAGAGTCTTTGGACAAAGTATAGTTGAAAGCTACTCTATGGGCATGTAGATATGGTTTAATTATGTATTGATCATGTTTAGTGATGTGTTCAAAGTGAAGATATCTAGGTTCCATAGTTTAAACAGGATATGGTTAGTGTGTTGTTGAGATTATATTAAGTGAAACTGAATCAAGTGAATTATGTCCATCCAATCATGTTTGAAACCTTGGTCTGCCTTACATAATGCATAAACTAAGTTGATATCCTGTTTAATTATGAATAAGACACTTCTATATGTGTTTGCACTATCTACAAAATTCAGAAATTGATTTGCCTGACCCTGAGTGTGATTGTGATTAATTTTCATGCCTGCTTTTGGACTTGTGAAAGGCCAGAACTAGGATAGGTGGGATCTGTGTGTTTGGTTTAGCCTCTGATTCATTCTATGTCTACTCTTGTGCCCATAAGTTGTACCAATTTAACCCCATGATTGTTCTGTTTCTTTATGAGCCACACTAGGCCCTAACATGTGTTAGACATTGACCCTTTCTTTTGTATGAATTACTTGCTAAGTTATCATAGGTACTCCTCTATGAAAAGGTCTGAACTTGGTTGTTTCATGTCTATCCTGATTTGTGTTGGGTCTGTTTACTTGTTTGAGATGATTAGTATCTAGTTTATTTAAACCTCATAACAGTTGTGATGTGCATTTATCAAAGGATTAGTGTGCCCAGTAGGTTTGGACCATGTGTGGGTACCTCTTCCTTGACATTGTTAACTTGAGAACACCTAAATTGCCATCTCTAGGTGATTCCTCCTGATATATCCATGTTTTTCCATCACTTGCACATGTTCTATACCTATTTGTTCTTGGCATTAGTTTGCCCCTTTGGGGATGTGTAAGGTTTTACCTCATGATGACTGACTGTTGGTGGGCTTAGTTAAGTGTTATCTGCTTAGTAGTACTATGTATTGGATTCTGGTTAAGTCTGCCTAAATTAGAATAATTATGCATCTTTCAAAAATGTTAGCTTAAATAGCTGTTTGTTCACTTTCACCCTTTGAAGCATGCTGCCTTAGTTGATCAACCATCTGTCATTTGTTTGTCTGGATTCTAAACATATTTGTGATGGCATGTTATATATCTTAAGCCATTAAGCTGCTAAGACATCCTTTGTTGTTTTAAAAGGAGACTTACATCTAAACTGGCATTGTGTTTGAGCTTTGGATCCTGAATAGAACATGTGTACCCTATCTAGGCTATATATTCACCCTTTTGTTGCATATTTGGCTATCTTAAGGAACAATATGTTTAACATTTGAAGTGGTAGAATGGGTCCCTATGTCTTGAGTTTAGGATAACTTGCCTGATTTAAAATATGTTTACCATAATCGGTAAAATGTGTGGTATTTGAGTTGGCTCAGAATCATATTCTTGTTGCTCAGTCCTGACAAGTGTTTAAAAAGAAGTGTGGATCCTCTTAATCCAATTTCCCCTTTCCTTATGCCCCCCCCCCCCCCCCCCCCCCTCTTGTGACATCTGGGTAACATGTTGAGATTTTTCTTTTTCTTTCCCATCTACTTCCTGTTGTCTGCTTCTGGTCGAGACCTGTGACCTTATGTTGATTTAAGAGGAGATTACCTTGACTGAAAGCCACATCATTATGACCTTCCATTATTGCGTGAACTGGTTTAGATTGTAATTCTTGACTAAGAGTTGATTTGAAAGGAAAAATGAGGTGTGTTATGAGTATCTGGAGGACTGTTTGCTTGTCTGCATGTCTGTTGAATATATGTGTTAGGGGATTTGGTCTTCTCTGAGTTGATGGGCGGGATCGGGTCGGGGGTGGGATATTTTTTTTTGCACTTAATTTAAAAAATAACATATATATAAATAACTCAATAATTGAACAAGATAGTGTAATAAAAACATCTCAATACTGTTTTTGTGCCTCTTATATTATTTAATAGACATGATTTTTTTTGTAATACAAATACAATTGTCAAAATTGCAACTTTGTGATGTTGTTCAAAAGTTGCAAATGACATAGTAAAATTGCAATTAAAAAATTACATTTTGAAAAAAACCTGTTCTAGTTTCTTGATAATTTCCTGTGGTTCTTCGGTTGGAATTGGTATTTGTTGGTCAAATTGTTCCACGTCGCTTCCACCACCTTCGGATAAGATGTCGTTGTAGTTTTCGTCTTTTTCTTCGTTGATCTCCGGTTGACCGCACTTTCTCGGCTCCGCTCGTATCCAATCTTTGAATAATACTGCAATCTCCAAGCTGTCTCCGACTAATGAGTGTCTGTGCTCTCCTATTTGATATCTGCCGGCAGAAAAAGCGTTTTCAGACGCCGTTGATAACGCTTGAATGTTCAAAACATCTCAGGCCATCATTAAAGTGTCGGAAAGGTCTTCTCATTCCCCCTCCAGTATTTCAGCAAGTCTTCACGTCCTTCTTTATTGAGAACTGCTTGGTACGGTACAGAACCCTGCAAAACAAAAATATCAAACTCGCTAATTTGGTTAGTAGTGTTACCACCGCACATTCTATTTCTAAGGCTTTCAATACTACCCGCAGAAACAACATGTCTTTTGTGAGGTTGTGTTGAAGAAGAAGAAGATGGTATGGAAGCCAGTAGGTTGCTAGCACTTTCTTGTTGGTAAAACTTATATACTTATTGCATTCGTCTTCTACGCTAGACAACACTTCTTCTTTAGTTTGTTCAATAGGTGATGGGTGATTTGGATTTTTGGGACTTAGAGGTGGTAGTACTGCTATACAATCATAAATAGTTTCAATAAGTGATTTAATACCATCTATTTTAATAGTCGGATTTAATACAACACCAATAATATAAATAGTGGGAATAGGAATAAAATATTTTTTTATTTTGATAAAAAAAAAAATTAATAGCTGCCATATAAGTTGGTTTATCCATATATTCATTAAGCAGTAAAAATATTAGAGCTATATAAAACAACATAGTTGAAATAGTAGGATAATATATATCGGAAATTTTTTTTGTTGTTTGAAAAAAATTCTCTAGAAATACAATAAGTTCGAAATTTTTTTCCCAATCGCTATCTACAACCATATCAGCTGGATTTTGATTATGAGAGTTAAAAAATAAAGTTATAGGTTTTATATAGTCATAAGCAACAAGTAGTTGCTCGTATAAAGAATTCCACCTAGTGGGTACTTCTTTTGAAATTTTTCTATAAGGTAGTTGACAATCGTGACAAGTTCTTTTATATTCTTTTTTTCGTTGTATTCTAATATTTTTAAAAATAAAGTTTATAGCAAATTGTATTTTACTAAGAATGTATTCAAAAAGTGATAGATCATCCTTTACAACTAAGTTATATATATGTCACACACATTTTATATGAAAATGATCTGAAAAAGATGGAGTTAAACTATTTTTTAAAATTATAATAACATAACTGTTAGAAGAAGTGTTATCTAATATAATAGTCATAATTTTATCAGTTATTCCGTAATAATCGCACACTTGATAAATATTTTCTGCAATAAAAACACTAGTATGCCTATCATCTATATATCTATACGCTAAAATACGTTTTTGCATAGACCATTTATAATCTATCCAATGACAGATTAGCATTAAATAATCATGGTTGTTAGTACTACGGCCTATATCAGAAGTGATAGCCACTTTGCTATTAAAATGTTATAATGAATAACGTAAATACTGTTGATATTCATGTACAAATTTAAATATATTTCTCTTAACAGTTGATCTAGGAAAATCGTTAAAAGTAGGATTATGCATTTCTCTAATGTAATGAATAAAACCAGAAGATGAAGGAAATGAAAAAGGAAAACCCTCCACAACAACTAATTTTTCTATTTCTTCCCTATCTTTATGTTTATTGTAATTAGGCCCTACAATTCTCCCATGTCGTGGGGTTAATTTGACCCTGTACTTGGTCCGAGACAGTATGTGAACCTTGTCCCGATGGAGCGGCCGTTTGCGCACCCGGTTTTGAAGCCTCGTATTGGGTATACCTAGCTGGATGAGCCCTTGCTACGTGTCTCATTAAACCCCCCGTCCCATCGTGACCTTTTTCAGTTTTAAATTTTAAAACATATTTATAAATTTTACATATAGCTACTTGATTCTCTACGTCCCTATCAAAAAATATCCATGCATCTGATTTTAATAGTCGTTTTGCTGGACCTCGTCTCATACTAGGGGGAATAAAAGACATTTCAGTTGAAGGTGCACTAGTGGGTGTGTTGTCATCTACATTAGTGAGTGTATCATCTAGATCATCGTCTAAATTAAAGTCTTCTTGAGTTTCAGAAAATAGCTCATCGTCTAAATTTAATGGTATAGCAGGAAAATGTTCAGTATCAACAAAATCATCCTCTGTAGGAATAGAATTCTATCTAGAAATAGGATGACTAGAAGAAGTATCCCTGCCCTTGTTGCCCCTACTAGAAGAAGCCTGACCCTTACTCTTACCCTTACCCGTAAGCATACATTTAAATCCTTCCATTATAATTATACTAATAAATAATTAAAGTAAATAAAATTAAGTGCGCTAAATAAAATAAACAGACAATAATAATTTAATGAAGGAACGAATGTACCAAACGTCGACGTGTAATCGAGAGGTTGAAAATTGAAACTTTGC
Organism: Anisodus tanguticus; assembly: GCA_034509755.1. Lineage (NCBI taxonomy): Eukaryota > Viridiplantae > Streptophyta > Magnoliopsida > Solanales > Solanaceae > Anisodus > Anisodus tanguticus. The sequence goes on from CM067545.1 coordinate 21,219,256, forward strand.
TCGATGGAAGATCTTCAAGCTAGTTGTCAACTTCACTCCCAAATGAATAAATAAAATATATTTATTATTTAGTAGACAATGTAGACTTGTAGAGAGATATATTGATATATTAGAGAGATTGAAGGAAGATTTGTGAGAAAGATGAAGAGAAAATGAGGTATTTATAGTTGAGAAATTGGGTTAAAGTGTAAATATAATACCTTGTGGGTTAAAAATAAATATTAAGGGGGTAGGGTGAATGGGGGAGGGGGAGGCAAAAAATGGCCATTCTACAATGGCCAAAATGTAAAATGGTCGTTGGTGCAACGGTTATTTGTGTAAAGGGAGGTTTCGGGCGGGATCGGGATCGGGACCGGGTCGGGATGAGACCATGTCCCGTCCCGGTTCAAGTCCCGGTACCGTCATTTTTTTTTTAAATGTCGGGGCGGGACCGGGGCGGTGTCGGGGCGGGTTTGAATAGTAGAAGAGTGGGTTGAAGTGCATTTTGGGCTTGTTTTCTTCTTTCGCCTTTCGAGGCCTGAATTAAATACAAGTTATTGGGCCTGCTTTCTTTTGTTTCTGCATGTCTTACATGTTATTTGAGCCCAAATGGTGAGCAGAATTATTTAGATCGAACATTTGGGCCTATTAGGTTTGTTTCTTTCGCTAAATTGCTAACTGATACGAATTATATGCCTAAGTCTCATTATCGTAGAAGACTCTAAAGATACACACTATCAAATGAATACGTATGAAGGAGGATCAACTCAAACGTTAAGCTTTAAATCAGAAATTTATGAGAAAATACAAGATGAAAAGGAGGAACTATCTATAAAGAAAATATTTAAAACCAGATGGTTTGAAAGAAACAAAGAAATAAGATACATAGCACACAAACATGAAAACATAATAGATACAACGAGTGTAAATGGAAGAACCAAAATTAGCTTGATAACAGATGAAGTAATAAAAAGAGAATTAACAAAACTATCTACAAGAGAAGCCAGAAAATATAGAAACATATACTTCGGAGGAGTAAAATTTACTATAAAAGCATACTTTCAAAAGAATATCGATACACCAATACAAATATAAATATTAGACGATAGGATACTAGGAAACTTGCAAGACGCTTTAATATCAGTAGTAAAAGGAAAATTTAATATATCAAAAACTAAAATTTACAATACAACCAGACTTTAGTATATCATTAAAAGACGAGCACAAAGACTTAGCCTTAACACTATATTACAAGTTAGATGGAATAACAATGCCACCAGGAAGCAAAGTAATAAGTATTGAAACAAAAATGATATATGCCCTAACAGGCAACCACCATGTAAAAAGACAACATGAAATGAACATAGTAGTACCAAGAAATACTAGAACAAATAGAACATAAAGAAAACTCCAAAATAACTATACCATAAGAAATATATATGGATTTTAATATCAAGACCCTTACACCATCAAAAAGATTAATACCAAAAATAGAAGGATCAAGATTGAGTATTACAAGAGAACCAATAACAAAACAAGTAACGACGATTACACAACCCAGAATATTAGATTTAATAAACATAAACACAAATAGATTAAAAGTTAAAGTAATAATATTCAAAGGAATAATAACAACAGATTGTATAGCAGAGATAAACACTGGAGTCATTAAAAGCTTTGTACATATAAGCAAGATAAATGAGAATGATTGTGACCTAATAAACCCACAAACTTATAATTACCCTGAAAATGACAGAGAGATAATAATTACTAAAAGTATTAATTTAAGATTCAAAATCCAAGATCTGGAATATAAGATAAACATATGAGTAATAGAATATGATAGTTTTAACGAATTACTTTTAGGAAGTGATTTTTTAACAATGATAAACTATAAAATAAATAATAACGGAATAGAAATAAATGATCAAGGAAAAACGTGATTCATAAATAAAGTATGAATATACAAAGAGAAATAATTGAGAAAAAACTAAAACTAAAGGAAATAAGAACAGTCTTATCAGAAGAAATATTCTCCCAACTAAAATACTTAAAATACAAAGCAAAAGAGACTAAATTAGAAGAAAAAATAGAGAAATTAGAACTAAAATGTGATAAGTTTGATAAAATATGGATAGATATGGGAAATGGATGGAAGAAAAGAATAAACAATCCTGACTAACAATAACGAAAAGATAAATGAACTATGTGAAGATATAATAGTAAAAGAAAAACTAAAAATTACAATAACAATAATGGAAGAAATAAAAGAAAATCAAAAACGTACTCAACAAATGATGAGAGAAGAACTAACTAACCTATGAAATGTATCTGAAATACCAACGTTTAAAATAATATTGGAAAAACTTAATATGATATTAGAAGACAAAAACAAAGGTAAAGAGATAGCAGGAAATAATGAACCTAGTACAAGTAAAGAAAATACAATAATTAAAACTACCACCAGACAACCTGAAATAGTACAAATAGATGCATGGAGAAGAAGTAAAAAACCCATAATGGTAGATATAAGCAAAATGAAACCAAAACTATCATCTCAAGTAGAAAAGACATTAGAAGGTCTAGCAACACTAAATAAAAAAGGAGAATTTTGATGGAAAAACAAGAACCTAATATACCCAGTGTACTTATATTTTTTAGAAATAATGGAAAAAAGATCATAGAAAAAGAAAGATACAAGTATGAGCCAATAAAGACGCAAACACAAACAAAAGATAAAGAGACAAGAGAAGAAAATATTTATCTAAAGAATGTAGAAAAAACAACCTACGAATATCTAAACCTAAAATTAGACAAGCAAGAGCTAGAAATATCTGAGTTAAAAACAGAGAATACAAGGTTAAAATTACATAGTAATGAAGAATGGTATGATAAGTACAAAAAATATAAACACAAATTTAGAGATACAAAAAAGATATTAAAAGAAGCAAAGGTTGAAATAAAGCAAATGAAGGAAGAATTAAACGAAACCAACAGAAAACTAGAAAAAACAGAAGAGACAAAACAAGAACTAGAAGAATTAAAGGAGGAAATACAGATACTTAGAGAACAAGTAAGAAGGTTAAAAGGAAAAAAGAAGGTAAGAAGAAACACAAGCGATGAAAGTACAAGCAATAATGAAAAAATTGATAGCAATTCAGATGATAGCAATAAACCGGATAACCACGAAATAAGAGTAGTAGAATTCATAGAGGAAGTGGAAAACGAAGAAAACTCAGAAATAATAAAAGAAAATAACCAGATAATGGAAGCTCTACAAAAAATAAAAAGAGTAAATGCTATTATAGAAGAATAAAAAGAGTAAACGCTATTATAGAAGAATATAATCGAAATTCGGGCGGAACTTTTCATCATCTAATAACCCTAAAGATGGTAGGAATATAAATGGTAGGTGATAAAGTTTTTTCAGAGTTTATCAAATAGTAAGCATGTAATAAGGAAGTACGTAGTATCAACTTAAATTTCATTTTTAAATAAAAGTCTATAATCTTTAATCAGTGTAAGCATCATAATTGCAGAGATAAATATTTATCCAGATCATAATTAAAAACATACTAGTCTAGAAATCATACCTCTTAATCAGAATTTCAGATCACCGGAGATTTCGACCTTACCCTTTGCTCTGTTTCCCTTCTTCTTCCACGAAATTGCGGGATGATCAGTCTGGGTGCCTGGGAATTTTCAACAGAATATCCTCTAAAATTCTCACTAAGGTGCAAGTTTGTAGACTGATATGATAATAATTATAATCCCTCAAAGTGTTCTTTTCTATGGTATTATGGTATTCTCATCGATCTTGATTATAGACTAGAGAGAATTTTTAGCTAGGCATAGGGATTCTCAAGTGAAGAATTGTATAGAAGTTTTCGAATGCTTAATCAGTTTACAAGGGGCTCCTTATATAGATGACCTCGAGCTGTTCACTATTTATTGCTTTTCCAAAAAGTCGTAAAGTAAATAGTAATTGCTTTTTCAAAAGTCTTAAAGTAAACAATAATCGCTACAGTTTGTCACTGCTTTTCAAAAGTTGTTTGTCTTCTTTCTGCTGCTTTTCAAAAAGTAGTTCTGTCTTCTCTTCCTTTTGCTTTTGATAGTGTCTTCTGCTGATAATGTTTTTCCAGGTGTCTTTGATGATATTCCTTCTCTGGTTGACCAGTTCTTCTCGTCTTGTAGTAATCTTTTAATACATTGTAGTAAAAAATTGGGCTACAAGTAGTGAAAACTATGGGCTCCCTGTTCAAGGTAATCAAAATTGGGCTGCAAGTAGTAAATACAACAGGCTCCCTGTTCATAGTAATCTTTTTTGGGCTGCAAGTAGTAAATACTACAGGCTCCCTGTTCATAGTAATCTTTTTTGGGTTGCAAGTAGTAAATACTACAGGCTCCCTATTTAGTTGGGTTTCACATAGCAAAGATACATGATTCCTTTTTTCTAGTAATCAATAAGATCCTTATGCAAAAGGATTAGAATTTTCTTCCTTTTTTGTTACATTGGGGGTAATAGTATGCCTGGTATTTATTACAGGTCTTTTATTTTGTCCAACTATTCTTTGATATTGTTCGATGGTTTCTTTTGCATGTCTGTATCTCATGTTGACGATTTTTTCATGCATGTCATTTAATTTTGTGGTATCCTGGGTCATAATGTCATTGTCATAGTATAAGGTGATAATGTCCTCTACTCCTCCTCCTTTTGAGTCTCCAATTATGCATACCTTTTTGCTCTTAGCATGTCTTCTATCATGGTTTTCAATGTGATTAATCCAAATGTTCTTTTTGCACTTAGCCATTCCTGGAATTTGTCCAAAGTGCAAGGGATTTTCTTGTTCAAGTTCTCATCATCTCCACTGATAGTACTGTTTTCCCCTGTTTTAAATATCTGGCATATTACAATTGGTTTACCAGTTAGATCTGAGGATGCGTCAAATACCTATATCCCATATATTCCTTTTCTAAACGACTCCATCATTAGTCTTGTGGATTCCACAATGATGCTTGGTAGTTTGGCAATATTACTCATATTTTCATCCACCACTAGTTTGATACTACCTCAGGGTTTGCTTGCTCACTGCATATAAACCTTGGATATCTGCTTATTTTTGCACTGCGTACAATGTGAGGATTAGTCTTATAATCATAAAATTTGTTAATTTTCTCATAAGCGTTGATGTATTCAGGTGTGAACTTCAACTTGTCTGCCATTGATACGGCTGATGAAGAGGATGGTATGGTTGCTAGTTTTGATACGAATGGTCCCATGGTTTTGGTAGTAGGGTCTGGTCTTTTAGGTGTAGTAATAGGTGATCTGGATGATGATTATTCACTCTGTATGTTTTTCACTATTATTAGGTCGTGTATGGCTTCTCTGAGCTGGTTTATAGTATTTGTGTTTTCTTGTAATCTGGATATAAGGATTTCATTGGTTTGTATGAGGGAATTTATAGCTTTGGTAATATATTCTTCAATCTTATCACTGTTGTTTGACATTATTATATCTGCTAAGAAAATCAGCTAAAATATTTTTAGTTCCAGATATATTCTTAACAATAAAGTCATAACAACAAAAGAACGATTGCCATTTTCTCCTTTTATTCAATTCTGGTAAAGGATCTATTTTATTTGTAATAAAAGCTTTTACCTGTGTGTTATCAGTTCTAACGATAAATTTTACCGGTAGTAAATGGTAATGAAATCTTTTTATTCTAAATTTTACTGCTAATAATTCTTTTTCATTTATATGATAATTCTTTTCATTTGGTTTCCAAGTTCCTCCTCCATGTCCACAAATAAGTGGCTTTTCTTTATCTATATCTTCTTTATCATAGGCTATGAGGACTGCTCCCCATCCTATATCACTGGCATCAGTAAAAAGTTCCAATTGGTCTTTTTCAGTTGGTATTATGTGTTTTGGTAATGATTTTACTTTTTCCTTGATGTCTTTTATAGCTTTAGTATGTTCTTGCTTCCATTCAAAGGTTATATTTTTCTTTATTAATTCTTGTAAAGATTTTCTTAAGAGTGGTAAATCTTTTACATGATCTGAAGCATAGTTTATTACTCCTAAGAATTGTTGTACCTCTTTTTTACTTTCTAGTTTTTCTTTAAAAAAATTTATCTTTGTTACTATGTGTTCTTATAGTTGTAATCCTTCGCTATCTATAATATATCCTAAATATTCAATACTGTTTTTAAATATTTCAGATTTCTTTTCAGATAATAGTATTCCGTGTTGTTTTATGGTTGTTATAAATTTTTCTAGATGTTTTATATGATTGCTTAGATTATCACTAAATATCAATATATCGTCGACATATACTATACAAAATTCTGTTAGTCTTCTAAACACTTGATCCATTCTTCTTTGAAATATTTGTGGTGCATTTTTTAATCCAAAGGGTAATACGTTCCATTCATAGTGTCCTTGAGGGCACTAAAGGCTGTTAGGGGTGTTGAATGACTATTATTTTATAATATTTTAAACACATAAATATTTTAAAGTAATTTTTATTATATAAGACCCGAGGTCAACCGTATCCTACGGATCCTTAATACCGGGAAGCCTAACACCTTCCTTGGGGATCATTTGAACCTTATCTGTGTTGAAAATTTGCCTTTGATGGGGAGGTGTGTCCACCCGTATTTAATGACTTAAACACTAGGGTTTCGCATGTTGGAGGCTTTGTCTCTTCTCACGTGCATAATCTACTAAGTGAGTAGATGACCGTAGGGCCAAGAATCGTCAAATTTCGTTGAGAAATGAAAGCGATATTGGTCCACGAAGTAAGGTGTTTGAGGCATGGAAATATGGTGTGGGACAAATCTACCACATCGATGGGAAAATGAAGAATTTCTCTCTTTATAAGTCTCTAAATTGGCTAAGGGTTTGGAACCCCAAGGGGTATCCCATGTGTTTAAAGGAGGGAGGACCTAGATGTGCTTGGGTTCAAGGCTAAGCCCACACGCTCGCCGTCGCCGCCCGTCCCGTCTGGGCTCGGGTCACGGGTCGTGGGCTTGGGATTCTTCAGGTATTATCTCTTTGGACCCCAAATTATTTAATATTTACAGTTTGGTCCCTGGAGTTTGTTGAATTTGGGAACAACGGAAGGCAAAAAGTTTCTGCCTACCGTTGGAGTTGATTTTTGGGGGCGTTATTGTGCATTAACCAGCCATTACTTGGCTGATTAACTCCCTCCATTACTTAGCTGAATTACTCCCTCCTTCAATGGCCATGTTTTGGCAGTTGAGAGGTCTCCCCTTATGCTATATATTGATGCCTTTTGACTCAATTGTGTGATACAAAAGTGAACAATAGAATACATACAGAAAAATGAGACAACAATATAATACACAGACAAACAGAAGAGAACAACTGAAATTCTGTCCACAAACAGTGAACATAAAACTCAATACTCTTCCTTCATTTTCCATATCTTCAGCAACTCGATTCGTATTTGTTTTCTTCGTCAGAATCAACCTATTTGCTCTGTAGTGTTGATTAAAGTGTTGTTTTCTCTTGAGAGACTATTGCCCGTTTAACGTAAAAGCCTATATACGGGGCAATCTTGTCTTAAAGACAGAGTGCGATCACTCGACTCAGCACACAGTTGTAACAATCCAGATTTAGTGTTTCTTGATTTCAGGTTATCAAGATTCAAGACTCAACAAGCTTGTGGCAGTTCTGAACATTGGCCTACTTGTTTATCCTTTCGAACACTTGTAATATTTATTTACTTTCCGTACTGCTTTACAATATCTCAACAATCTGAACTCTGATTAAAATTGAATTTATCTTATTTTGTAAAACTCTTTAAAATAATGATTTTTCTATTTTTCCTTATAAAGTAGATAGCGACTCTAATATAATCTAAGGGTGGCTCACGGCGGGCGGGTGGCGGGGTCGGGGGTACGGGCTCGGGCCGGCGGGCCGGGCGGCGGGGTCGGGGTCGGGGCGGGACGAGCCAGGGGGTCGGGGTCGGGTCTAGCGGGACCTAGCGGGGTCGGGTCTGGCGGGACCTGCTCCAGTCCCGTCCCGATCCCGTCGGTATCGGGGGGGCGGGGCGGGGTCGGGTCGGGCTCGGGCTTGGGGAGGGGTACGGTCGGGTTTTCCTTTTTTTTTTTAAAAAAATAACATATGTATAAAAAAACACAATAAAAAAAACAAGATAGTGTAATAAAAACATCCCAATGCTGTTTTTGTGCCTCTTATATTATTTAATAGACATATGATTTTTTTGTAATGCAAATACAATTGTCTAAAATCTAAATTGCAACTTTGTGGTGTTGTCCAAAAGTTGCAAATTACATAATAAAATTGCAATTAAAAAAATTACATTCTCAAAAAAACCTGTTCTAATTGCTTGATGATTTCATGTGGTTCTTCGGTTGGAATTGGTATTTGTTGGTCAAATTGATCCACGTCGCTTCCACTACCTTTGGTTAAGATTTCGTTGTAGTTTTCATCATCTTCTTCGTTGATCTCCGGTTGACCGCACCTTCTCCGCTCCGCTCGTATCCAATCTCTGAATAATACCGCAATTTCCAAGTGTCTCCGGCCAATGAGTGTCTGTGGTCTCCTATTTGATATCTCACTGCTGCAGAAAAAGCACTTTCGAGACGCATTTGATGACGCTTGAATGTTCAAAACATCTCAAGCCATCAATGAAAGTGTCGGAAAGGTCTTCTCATTCCCCTCAAAGATTCAAACAAGTCTTCTTGTCCATCTTCATTGATAACTTCTTGATACGGTACAGAACCCTGCAAAACAAAAATATCCAACTCGCTAATTTGGTTAGTAGTAGAGGTACGGCCGCACATTCTATTTCTGAGGCTTTCAATACTAGCCGCAGAAACAACATGTCTTTTGTGAGGTTGTGTTGAAGATGAAGAAGATGGTATGGAAGCCGGTAAGTTACTAGCATTTTCTTGTTGATAAAATCTATATATATTTTTGCATTGGTGTTCTACGCTAGACACCGCTTCTTCTTTAGTTTGTTCAATAGGTGGTGGGTGATTTAGATTTTTGGGAGTTGGAGGTGGTAGTACTTCTATACAATCGTAAATAGTTTCAATTAGTGATTTAGTATTGTCTATTTTAATAGTAGGATTTAATACAGAACCAATAATATAAATAGAGGGAATAGGAATAAAATATTTTTTTATTTTGACAAACATTTTTTTAATAGTTTGCCTTATAATTTGGTCTTTCCATATATTCACTAAGTAATAAAAATATTAGAGTTATATAAAATAACATAGTTGAAATAGTAGGATAATATATACCGGAAAATTCTTTTGTTGCTTGAAAAATTTTCTCTAAAAATACAATAAGTTCGAAAATTTTTACCCAATCACTATCTAAAATCATATCAGCTGGCTTTTTATTATGAGAGTTAAAAAATAAAGTTATAGGTAATTTATAGTCATAAGCAACAAGTAGCTGCTCGTATAAAGAATTTCACCTAGTGGATACTTCTTGTGGAATTCTTCTATAAGGTAGTCCACAATCGTGACAAGTTTTTTTATATTTTTTCTACGTTGTACTTTATTACTTTTAAAAATAAAGTTTATAGCAAATTGTATTTTACTAAGAATGTCTTCAAAAAGTGATAGACCATCCTTTACAATTAAGTTATATATATGGCACGCGCATTTTATATGAAAATGGTCTGGAAAAGATGGAGTTAAACTATTTTTTAACATTGTAATTGCGTAATTGTTATTAAAAGCGTTATCTAATGTAATAGTCATAATTTTATCGGTAATTCCGTAATAATCGCACACTTGATAAATATTTTCTGCAATAAAAGTACCAGTGTGCCTATCATCTATATATCTATACGCTAAAATACGTTTTTGCATAGACATTTATAATCTATCCAATGACAAGTTACAGTTAAATAATCATGGCCGTTAGTACTACGACCTATATCAGACGTGATAGATACTTTGTCATTAAAATGATATAATGAAAAACGTAAATATTGTTGATATTCATGCGCGAATTTAAATAAATCTCTCTTAACAGTTGATCTAGGAAAACCGTTAAAAGCAGGATTATATATATCTCTAATGTAATGAATAAAACCGGGAGATGAAGGAAATGAAAAAGGCAAACCCTCCACAACAACTAATTTTGATATTGCTTCCCTATCTCTATGTTTATTGTATTTAGAGCCTACAATTCCCCCCGTCATAGGGTTAATTTGACCCTGTACTTGGTCCGGGACAGTATCAGTATGTGAACCTTGTCCCGATGGAGCGGGCGTTTGCGCACCCGGTTTTGAAGCCTGGTATTGGGCATACCTAGCTGGATGAGCACTTACTACGTGTCTAATTAAACCCCCGTTCCACCGTGACCTTTTCCAGTTTTAAATTTTAAAACATTTTTACAAATTTTACATATGGCTACTTGATTCTCTACGTCCCTATCAAAAAATGTCCATGCATCTGATTTTAATGGTCGTTTTGTTGGACCTCGTCTCATACTAGGGGGAATATGAGGTATTTCAGTTGAAGGTGCACTAGTGGGTGTGTTGTCATCAACATTAGTGGGTATATCATCTAGATCATCGTCTAAATTAAAGTCTTCTTGAGTTCCAGAAAATAGCTCCTGGTCTAAATCTAATGGTATTGTAGGAAAATGTTGAGTATCAACAAAATCATCTTGTGTAGGAATAAGATGACTAGAAGAAGTACCCTTGCCCTGGTTGCCCCTACTAGAAGAAGCACCCTTACCCTTAAACATACCTTTTAATCATTCCATTTTAATTATGATAATAAATAATTAAAGACAATAAAATTAAGTGCGCTAAATAAAAATATAAAATAAACAGACAATAATAATTTAATGAAGGAACGAATGTACCAAACGCCGACGTAACGTCGACGTGTAATCGAGAGGTTGAAAATTGAAACTTTGCTCGATAGAAAATCCTCAAGCTAGTTGCCAACTTCACTCCCAATTCCCAAATGAATTAATAAAATTGAATATTTAGCAAACAATGTAGACTTGTAGAGAGATATATTGAGAAATTAGAGAGATTGTAGGAAGATTTGTGAGAAAGATGAAGAGAAAATGAGTTATTTATAGTTGAAAAATTGGGTTAAAGTGTAAATATAACTTATGGTTTAAAAATAAATATTAAGGGGTAGGGGGGGGGGGGGGGGCTAAAATGGGGTTGGCAACGGCCATAATCTAAAATGGCCGTTGGCCAACGGCCATAATCTAAAATGGTCGTTGGTGCAACGGTCATTTTTGCAAAGGGGGAAAAGGGCGGGGTCGGGGTCGGGGTCGGGACGGGCTCGGGGCGGGGTCGGGTCGGGCGGGCACTCGGGGCGGGCTCGGATCGGCGGGACGAGACATCGTCCCGTCCCGAGTTCGAGTCCCGCCCCCGTTATTTTTTTTTAATTTTTTTTAAGCGGGGTCGTGGCGGGACCGGGACGGGCTCGGGACGGGGTCGGATCGGGGTCGGGCCGTCCCGGCCCACTGGCCAGCCCTAATATAATCTCAAGAGTCCACAAATTATCCAATAAATTTTATGCCCGTGTAAAAGTGAATCGTAACAACATTAACTAAGCAAAAAAAAAAAAATCAAATAAAACTTTATTTTTGAGATGGGGTGGAGACAAGGTGATCCCATCTCATCTATACTCTTTATCCTAATTATGAAATATCTTTCCAAAGTGTTGAACATGATGACCAATTGTCAAATTTCAGGTTTCATCCATGTGTAAGAGCAACATATTACTCATCTCAACACTAGCTTGGGTGTTGAAGAACTCATTGTTTACCGATGAGTCTATTGATTTGTATAGATTTTGTGATACTAAATGATGTTATTTTTCTTTGAGCTCTGAAACATTAATTGGTCTTTCGGTGATTTTGCTTATATCTCAAATATAATCGGTGCTAAAAACTCACGTCAAGGGATTAATTTATTTCTTTTTTAATAATAAACCGTAAATATTATCATACACCAAAAATTAAAATTTCATACATCTAAAGAGCGTCTAATATACGGACCACCTTCAAAAAAGAATGACAAGTCTATCAGGCCTCAAGAACTAAGTACAAAGAATCTCTATTAGCCATTTAAGTTTTTTTTTTTACCTTTTTCTTATTCTCTAAACATATCCACTCTTTCTCTAATTAGATATTGTATTTGTTGAATTATAAAATTCATATTTACATTATATCCTTTGAAAATCTTCGTGTTCCTTGCTTGCCAAATATAGTAAATCACAATCCCATAAATAGCATTAATTATTTTTTATAACATTGTTTGTTTGGATATTTTTTGACTTCTATAGCGAAATGTTATAGGAAATATATAATATAACATGACATGAAAATTACTTTCAACGAAAAGTTGATTGTTATAATGAATTGTTGTATAGAGGATGATTGTTATAGAGAAGTATGACAGTAATCAATAATCTTTTTTACAACAAAATCTAAGGTGATACATTACAAACACTTGTCAAACATCTTATTAACTTGAATTAACTTTTACCAATTTAAATAAGAAAAAGAGCCAAATTTGCCCCTCAATGAAAAACGAAATAATTTTACCCTTCATTTGCAAACAGTCTCAAATATGTTTTTTTGTTAACAAAATAGGCCATCACAACCCTTAAAATTAACAGACCTCCATGTTATATTTTGATACAATTTTAACTTATTTATTTCAGACACGGACTACCATTGTGGAATAAATATACCTTCGCTTTTTTAAAAACCTGTGTATTTCTCTATCTTTTTTATGATTCGACCATTTTCTAACTGCTTAACTTCAACATATGATTCGAAGAAGAGGAAACACTATTATTTTGAGGAGTAAAACCACTTGCCATAACAAAATGACCATCCAATCTTGATATAAATCAGTCTTGCATGCTCCATGACAAAAATCATTTAGACACTGATGAATTATCTCTTCTTATGCAGCTGAATATCTGGTTGAAATGAAATTTTTTTTTTTTTTTTTTAAAAAAAGAAAAAATATTATCGTGAAGGATCAAAAGGAAGATAGATAGATTAAAGTATGGCTGGCCAGTGGGCCGGGACGGCCCGACCCCGACCCGACCCCGTCCCGAGCCCGATCCGACACCGCCTCGACCCCGATTAGTATTAAAAAAAAAAATCAGTAGCGGGACTCGAACCGAAACGGGACAATGTCTCGTCCCGACCCGTCCCAAGCCCGCCCCAGGCCCGCCCGTCCCAAGCCCGCTCGTAGTCCCCCCTTTGCAAATATAACCGTTGCACCAACGACCATTTTAGATTTTGACCGTTGGGCAACGACCATTTTTGGCATCCCCCCTACCCCTTAATATTTATTTTTAACCCATAAGTTATTATATTTACACTTTAACCCAATTTTTCAACTATAAATAACTCATTTTCTCTTCATCTTCTCACAAATCTTCCTACAATCTCTCTAATCTCTCAATATCTCTCTCTACAAGTCTACATTGTTTACTAAATATTCAATTTTATTTATTCATTTGGGAATTGGGAGTGAAGTTGGCAACTAGCTTGAGGATCTTCCATCGAGCAAAATTTCAATTTTCAACCTCTCGATTACACGTCGTCGTTACGTCGGCGTTTGGTACATTCGTTCCTTCATTAAATTATTATTGTCTGTTTATTTTATTTAGCGCACTTAATTTTGTTATCTTTAATTATTTATTATCATAATTAAAATGGAAGGATTAAGAGGTATGTTTAAGGATAAGGGGGAGGGTGCTTCTTCTAGTAGGGGCTACCAGGGCAAGGGTACTTCTTCTAGTCATCTTATTCCTACACAGGATGATTTTGTTGATACTCAACATTTTTCTACAATACCATTAGATTTAGACGAGGAGCTATTTTCTGGAACTCAAGAAGACTTTAATTTAGACGATGATCTAGATGATACACCCACTAATGTTGATGAGAACACACCCACTAGTGCACCTTCAACGGAAATGCCTCATATTCCCCCTAATATGAGAAGAGGTCCAACAAAACGACCATTAAAATCAGATGCATGGATATTTTTTGATAGGGACGTAGAGAATCAAGTAGATAGATGTAAAATTTGTAAAAATGTTTTAAAATTTAAAATTGGAAAAGGTCACGGTGGGACGGGGGGTTTAATTAGACACGTAGTAAATGCTCATCCAGCTAGGTATGCCCAATACCAGGCTTCAAAACCGGGTGCGCAAACGTCCGCTCCATCGGAACAAGGTTCACATATTGTCCCGGACCAAGTACAGGGTCAAATTAACCCCACGACGGGGGGAATTGTATGCCCTAAATACAATAAACATAGAGATAGGGAAGCAATATCAAAATTAGTTGTTGTGGAGGGTTTGCCTTTTTCATTTCCTTCATCTCCCGATTTTATTCATTACGTTAGAGATATATATAATCATGCTTTTAACGGTTTTCCTAGATCAACTGTTAAGAGAGATGCATTTAAATTCGCACATGAATATCAACAATATTTACGCTATTCATTATATCATTTTAATGGCAAGGTATCTATCACGTCTGATATAGGTCGTAGTACTAACAACCATGATTATTTAACGGTAACTTGTCATTGGATAGATTATAAATGGTCTATGCAAAAACGTATCTTAGCGTATAGATATATAGATGATAGGCACACTGGTACTTTTATTGCAGATAATATTTATCAAGTGTGCCATTATTATGGAATAACCGATAAAATTATGACTATTACATTAGACAACGCTTCTTCTAACAATTACGCTATTACAATTTTAAAAAATAGTTTAACTCCATCTTTTCCAGATCATTTTCATATAAAATGCGTGTGCCATATATATAACTTAATTGTAAAGGATGGTCTATCACTTTTTGAAGACATTCTTAGTAAAATACAATTTGCTATAAACTTTATTTTTAAAAGTAATAAAGTACAACGTATAAAAGAATATAAAAAAACTTGTCACGATTGTGGACTACCTTATAGAAGAATTCCACAAGAAGTATCCACTAGGTGGAATTCTTTATACGAGCAACTACTTGTTGCTTATGACTATAAATTTCCTATAACTTTATTTTTTAACTCTCATAATAAAAAGCCAGCTGATATGATTTTAGATAGTGATTGGGTAAAAATTTCCGAACTTATTGTATTTTTAGAGAAATTTTTTCAAGCAACAAAAGAATTTTCCGGTATATATTATCCTACTATTTCAACTATGTTGTTTTATATACTTCTAATATTTTTATTACTTAGTGAATATATGGAAAAATCAGCTTATATGGCAGCTATTAAAAAAATATTTATCAAAATAAAAAATATTTTATTCCTATTCCCACTATTTATATTATTGGTGATGTATTAAATCCGACTATTAAAATAGACGGTACTAAATCACTAATTGAAACTATTTACGATTGTATAGAAGTACTAACACCTCCAAGTCCCAAAAATCTAAATCACCCACCACCTATTGAACAAACTAAAGAAGAAGTGTTGTCTAGCGTAGAAGACCAATGCAAAAAAATATATAGGTTTTACCAACAAGAAAATGCTAGTAACTTACCGGCTTCCATACAATCTTCTTCATCTTCAACACAACCTCACAAAAGACATACTGTTTCTGCGGCTAGTATTGAAAGCCTCAGAAATAGAATGTGAGGCCGTACCGCTACTAACCAAATTAGCGAGTTGGATATTTTGTTTTGCAGGGTTCTGTACCGTACTAAGAAGTTATCAATGAAGATGGACATGAAGACTTGCTAAAATACCGGAGGAGGAATGAGAAGACCTTTCCGACACTTTCAATGATGGCCCGAGATGTTTTGAACATTCAAGCGTCATCAACTGCGTCTGAAAGCGCTTTTTCTACCGGCAGATATCAAATAGGAGACCACATACACTCATTAGCCGGAGACAACTTGGAAATTGCAGTATTATTCAGAGATTGGATACGAGCGGAGCGGAGAAGGTGCTGTCAACCGGAGATCAACGAAGAAGAATACGAAAACTACAACGAAATCTTATCCGAAGGTAGTGGAAGCGACATGGATCAATTTGACCAACAAATATCAATTCCAACCGAAAAACCATAGGAAATTATCAAGTAATTAGAACATGTTTTTTTTGAGAATGTAATTTTTTTAATTGCAATTTTATTATGTAATTTACAACTTTTGGACAACACCACAAAGTTGCAATTTAGACAATTGTATTTGTATTACAAAAAAAATCATATGTCTATTAAATAATATAAGAGGCACAAAAACAGCCTTGAGATGTTTTTATTACACTATCTTGTCTTGTTTATTGAGTTTTTTTTTATACATATGTTATTATAAAAAAAAAAAAAAAAGGAAAACCCGCCGGAACCCGCCCCGATCCCGACCTAGCCATGACCCGATTCCGACTGGATCGGGATCGGGACCGGACTGGAGCAAGTCCCGCCAAACCCGCCCCCGCCAAACCCGACCCCGCCAGACTCGCCCCCGCCCCCTTCGCCCGTCCCGCCCCGACCCCGATCCCACCAAACCCAACCTGCCAGACCCGAGCCCGGCCCACTGGCCAGCTCTAGATTAAAGTGATTAAATACATGTAGCAGAACATGTCCAATACCTTTATAACGCCAAATTAAATATGTACACATCTCGAAAGTAGCTTATAATAGCTAGTCATTACCGGTCGATGCTGGTAAACATTCTAATTGGAATAAAGTTTCAATTGTGTATTTTTTTAATTCTTTCTTAGATGTAATAACAATATATTTATTTTTTCCGAGGGAGGAAGGGGGTAAAATTATAAAAGTTTGGCCGGAGCCCTCCATTATTTTTTAACTAAACAAAAAACTTCTAGCCTAAAAAATGGAGTTTCACCTATTATCTATTATAAGTTTGAACTGAAAAAAAGTTTTAAAAAAAGTTAACAAATTTTAAAAGGTAATAAAATATATTTTATTTTTAAAAGATGACTTGAACATTGAAAATCACATGGCAACGTGTGCTTCACCCGCATTAGGTGAGATTGGTTAGAGGATCGCGGTTGTCCAAGAGAATAATCAGGACTATGCAAAATTGGAATATGTATTAAATAAAATGTGTCAAATTTTAAAAAATGCGAAGGTATTATGCCAATTAACTACCTATAGTTTCATTTCAAACTGAGTTTCTGTTTTTCTTTTAAACATTTTACCATAAGTTAATGAAAGGGACGTAGAAAATTCACAATGAAAATTCGAGGAATTAACTTCGCAAATTGTGGCAAAAAGGACTTCACAAATTCTAGATAAGAGATTGCATACGAGTGAATCAGTAAAATGTGTACTCCTCCGTAACTCAACTCTTCACCTACCTAGTTACTTAGCTACAATAAAGAAACCTAAGTTTATTCATGTGACCATATATACTCTTCTCTTGCTTCCTCCATACAGAAAGAAATTGCAAAGAAACGTTGGCTCTCTTTTTTCTTAGCTCACATAATGGTGGTGTTCCTGGTGTTTGGATCAATTTGTGGGCATCTCAATTATTTCATCAGGTACTTTATTTTTGTTTGTTAGAAATTTGAACTCTAAGGGCTCGTTTGATATGAGGGATAAGGAATATTTAATCTCTTGATTAAATTTAAAATGAGTTTATCCCATGTTTGTTTGGGAATAAAATTACGATATAACTAATCTGGAAGTGTAATATTATTTTTATTCATGTGAGAGGGTAAAATAACTGATTCCGAGATAATTAATTCCGGATAACTCGTTCCAACCAAACGACCCCTAAGTTCTTCCTCTGTTTCTACCCATTTTTTTACTTCTAAGTTACACCTCTGGGTGGGACTGAGCCACTCAGGGGCGAATTCATAGTGATGCGTGCGGATTTATATGAATCAAAGTTTTTTCTCAAAATGTGTGTATGATATTTCATTGTTAATCATATAGTAGTAGTGAATTCATAGTGATGCGTGCGGATTTATATGAATCAAGTTTTTTCTCAAAATGTGTATGATATTTCATTGTTAATCATATAGTAGTGGCGAATTCATAGTGATGCATGCGGATTTATATGAATCAAGTTTTTTCTCAAAATGTGTGATATTTCATTGTTAATCATATAGTAGTGGCGAATTCATAGTGATTTGCGTGCAGATTTATATTAATCAAGTTTTTTCTCAAAATATGTGTGATATTTCATTGTTAATCATATAGTATTAATTTGAGGTCATTTTAGAAACTCATATACTTTAAATTCTACACCCACCCGCCTCTCTGAAATGGATTCTTAGGAGAACCCAATTTACTTTCCAGAGGATCTTCCACCTCATACTTTAGTACTTCACTAAAATCACAATAACTAATCACAGATACTTGTAACCCCTTTATAAATCTAATGCTTTATGCAAAAGGTAGCAATCTCTTGGGTTAACACCGTCAAAGGAACTTCTTTTACGGTCATTTTGTGGTGTTCATTATTTTATTTATGTGTCCAAATGTATCTATGAAGATCTGATAAAGTTAGAAAATATGCTTTTACTTTGTCTAATTTTCACTTTTCCTTGCATTTAGTGATGGCAGTGGGGCCTAAATTTCCAACATTCTTTTCGTAGAATCCACTTAATGAACCTTTAAACAGCTTTATGGAACTTTAATTAAAAAAAAGTGCAAATAATGTATATTACAAAAAGAGAAGAGAATGAATTTCATTATGTTGCTGAAATGATAACATCAAAATCTGAACTTTTATGTCTCTTGACTGTTAAATATCCATAGGATATACACGATATACACGTGTATATCCAATGTATATTGGGCCTCGGTTGTGTATGGTTGACCGTGTATATGGTCTATAGTTTAGGTAATGTTTTAGTCTCCTAGTTTAGGTAATGTTGTGGTGTAATTAGTATTGTACACTTACCATAATATTTGTATTACCATAATTGTATAGTTAGTGTCCAAGTAGAATAAAGTTTTAGGAGTAGAATAGGAATATAATTCTCCTATTATGGAAATATGTAAATTGTATATATACTCTTTCAATTAATGAAAATAATCAAGGGATTATTTCTTTCATGGTATCAAAGGTCTAGGTCTTAAAATCCTCTCCACATTCCTTGCAAATTCGTCCGTCCCAAGCCTCGAAAACAGAGCCTTTCTTTTCGGGTTTTGTGCCGACGGTTCATCCTTTCTCCCAATTTTTTTTTCAAATCCCTCAATCACATATTGTTCTATCGGTATGTCTACATCAAGGAACACGTTTCATCCGGCCCTTACAGTTTCTAACATCAAGAATAACATCTCTCTTGTTCTTGAAATAGAAAACGTCCAATATGCGACGTGGGCCGAACTGTTCAAAATTCACGCACGCTCGCATCAAGTCATCCATCACATAATTCCCGCGGCTCCTGAGGATACGGAGGTGCCATAACGCGAGGATGATCCTAAGTTATGGACGACTCTTGATGCCACTGTCCTTCAGTGGATATACTCCACGATTTCTCCCGACCTTTTGCAAACAATTATTGAGCCTGACGCTACGGCATAGGCAACTTGGGATAGACTACGTGATATATTCCAAGATAATCAAAATTCTAGAGCTGTAACTCTTGAGCATAAATTCTCCCACGTCAACATGGAAGATTTCCCTAACATTTCAGCTTATTGCAAAAGATTGAAGGAATTGGCAGACTAACTCCACAACGTTGGCGCGCCGGTTTCGAATGATTGTTTGGTCCTACAAATGGTTTCGGGCCTCTCCGAGGCCTATAGTGGTGTTGGCACTTTTCTTCATCAAAGCTTTTTCGCAATTTTATCAGGCTCGTTCTATGCTTACACTCGAAAAAGCAGGCATGGCTAAAAAGGCGGCTATCGGTGCTAGTCCCGTAGTCAAGATGACGAGTCCACTTTTCATCCTACCGGTTCCAACAACTAGGGCCAAAATCGTAACAACGGTGGCAGCAAAAGGGATAAAATAAGAATAATAATGGCAAGAATCGTGGCGGCAACAATGGCGGCAGCCATAACAGTGATGGTGGCGGTGGTGGCCCTCGTGGCGGTCAGCAGCAGCATCAATTTTGGGCCCCGCAGTGGGCCCCACAGTTTGGGCCAAACAATAGCAGCCCAGCGTCTCATCCTCAATGGCAGTGGGCTGGCCAGCCTCAGTCACGGCCCAACATGCAGTGGCCCAATTTCAGTCATCTTTCTGGGCCGAGGCAGCAAGCAGGGGTGCTTGGGCCTCCGCCCCCGCAGGCCCATCACGCAGTGACCCCACTTCTACCGACATCGAAGCGGCAATGCACACACTTGGATTAAATCCTCCGGACCCAAATTGGTATATGGACACCGGTGCCACTACCCACATGACATTCGATTCAGGTACTCTCTCATCTTATTCCAATTTGAGCAACCCTCGTGGAATAATTGTTGGTAATGGTAATTCTATTCCAATTCGTGGTTATGGTCATAAAACTTTGTCTCTCCCCATCACCCCTTATCTTGAAAAATACCCTACATGCCCCCAAATTGATTAAAAACTTAGTGTCTGTTCGTAAATTCATCACTAACAATTTCGTGTCTATTGAATTTGATCCGTTTGGTTTCTTTGTGAAGAATTTCAAGACGGGGAGTCCTTTCATGAGGTGTGATAGTAGGGGAGATCTTTATCCTATCACTCCAAGTTCTGATCTATCGAGTCAAGCATTGCCGTCAACGCTTGCAGCCCTTGCTCCTTCCTTGTGGCATGCCCGTCTTGGTCATCCGGGGTTGTCTATTTTGTCTTCCTTAGATAAAAATAATTTTATTTCATGTAAGGGTACGCATAGTACTCCGAATGATCAGTCTTGTTCTTTTGGAAAAATTGTTAGGTTGCCATTTGTAAATTCTACGTCTCATACTTTAATGTCATTTGATATTATTCATAGCGACTTATGGACATCTCCTATTCTTAGTTCTTTGGGTCATCGGTATTATGTTCTCTTTTTGGATGATTATTCTAAATTTTTATGGACTTTTTCCGATAGCGAAAAAATCTCAAGTATTTTTCCATCTTAAAATTTAGAGCATTCATTAGAACCTAATTCGAACGCGAAATAAAAAATATCCAATGTGATAATGACAAAGAATATGACAATGAGGTGTTTCGGGAATTTTGTGCAAATAATGGGATCAATTTTCATTTTTCTTGCCCTTATAAGTCTTCACAAAATGGGAAAGCCGAACGCAAAATTTGTTCCATTAATAACATTGTCCGCACTTTATTGATTCATGCTTCCGTACCCCATATTTTTGGCATCATGCTATACAAATGGCTACATATCTTCTTAACATTCTTCCTTCCAAAGGTTTGACATATTCGTCCCCTCTACAAATTTTATATAATAAAACTCCATCGTATTCGCATCTTAGGATCTTTGGGTGCTTATGTTATCCGTTATTTCCATCCACCACAATTAACAAACTTCAGGCCCGCTCTACCCATTGTGTGTTTTTGGTTATCCATCTAATCATTGTGGCTACAAATATTTTGATTTATCGTCTAGTAAAATCATCTTTAGTCGCCATGTAATTTTTGATGAATCCCAATTTTCGTTTGCTAAGGTTAGTAATCCCGTGCCTAGTTCGTATAATTTTTTGGATGATGGTATATCCCCGTATATTATTCACCATTTTTCGGACGTGTCCCGCACCTCCGATACGCCAGCGGCCCCACTGCCCGCTGGCCCCACTGTTCCGTCACCAGCTACAGTTCCCGCGACAGGGTCCAGTCCAGTTACTGGACCAGTAATGGTAAATTGGCCAGTCACGTAGCCCATTACCGCCATTTTTCCAGTTCCCATTACCAAATTGGGCTAGCAGGCTCACAGCCTGCTGGCCAGTCCGTCCCGCGTCCCGCAAATTCCCAAAATCCACCCGCTTCTTCCCCGAAGCATAGACCAATCACTCGTAGTCAACGGGGTATTTTTAAATCAAAGCGACATTTTAATTTAAATTCTAGTGTGCTTAAATCACCCTTACCCAGTAATCATGTGTCTGCATTAAATGACCCGAATTGGAAAATTGTTATGACCGATGAATATAATGCTCTTATTGATAATAAGACGTGGGAGTTGGTGCCCCGTCCATCTGGTATTAATATTATTAGGTCTATGTGGATTTTTGCTCATAAGGACAATCCAGACGGTTCATTTGCAAGGCATAAGACGTGGCTTGTGGGTGATGGTAAGACTCAGCAGGTTGGTGTGGATTGTGGTGAGACGTTTAGTCCGGTGGTCAAGCCGGCTACCATTCGCAATGTGCTCAGCTTGGCTCTGTTTGTTGAAAAAGTCCTTATATGGGCTTAAGCAGTCTCCACGGGCCTGGTATAAGAGGTTTACCGTCTATGTTTCGACTATTGAGTTCACTCACAGGAGGTCAGATAATTCCTTGTTCATATATCGTCGTGGTTCGTCCTTGGCTTATGTACTATTATATGTGGATGATATTATCTTGACTACCTCTTTCGATGCCTTACGCCAGTCTATCATGACAATGCTCAGTTCTGAATTTGCTATGAAAGACTTGAGGCCCTTGCGTTATTTTTTGGGGATTGCTGTCACTCGTCATGCAGGTGGATTGTTCTTGTCACAGAGGAAGTATGAAGCCGAGATCATTGAGAGGGCTGGGATGTCATCCTGTAAGTCCACTTCTACTCCAGTTGATACTAAACCCAAATTGGGTGCTGCGGCCGACGCCCTATACGAGGACCCGACCCGCTATTGCAGTCTTGCATGGGCCCTTCAGTATCTCACATTCACGAGACCAGATATTACGTATGTCGTACAACATGTGTGTTTGTTTATGCATGATCCCAGGGTTGAGCACATGAATGCGCTCAAATGCATAATTCGATATATTCAGGGTACACTTGACTATGGTTTGCATTTATATCCTTCATCGACGTCCACATTTGTCTCGTATACAAATGCTTATTGGGGTTGCTGTCCAGACACCAGACGGTCTACGTCTGGCTATTGTATGTTTTTTGGCAATAACTTGGTCTCATGGTCTGCGAAACGTCAGTCGACTTTGTCCCGATCCAGTGCCAAGGCCGAGTATCGAGGGGTAGCTAATGTGGTCTCGGAATCATGTTGGTTACGTAATTTGCTGTTAGAGTTTCATTGTCCTATTTAGAAAGCGACTTTGGTTTATTGTGATAATTTTAGTGCCATCTACCTTTCTGGTAATCCGGTTCAGCATCAGCGCACTAAACATATCGAGATGGACATTCACTTTGTTCGCGAAAAGGTTGTTCGTGGTCAAGTATGCGTCTGTCATGTCCCGCCCAGGTATCAAATTGCCGACATCTTTACAAAGGGTCTTCCCTTGGTCTTTTGAAGATTTTAGGGAGAGTCTCAGCGTTCGAAGACCGCCCGCTATGACTGCGGGGTGTGTTAAATATCCATAGGATATACACGATATACATGTGTATATCCTATGTATATTGGGCCTCGATTGTGTATGGTTGACCGTGTATATGATCTATAGTTTAGGTAATGTTTTAGTTTCCTAGTTTAGGAAATGTTGTGGTGTAATTAGTATTGTACACTTACCATAATATTTGTATTACCATAATTGTATAGTTAGTGTCCAAGTAGAAAAGGTTTTAGGAGTAGAATAGGAATAGAATTCTCCTATTATGAAAATATATAAATTGTATATATATACTCTTTTAATTAATGAAAATAATCAAGAAATTATTTCTTTCATTGACTATGTATACAAATGAATAAGACTTTCTTACCTAGGCCTACACAGAAATAAGGAATAAATTACCTTTTGATCATTTTGTGTTGAACTTTGATTTACTATAATTTAGCAGTTGTTGCTCTTGACAGTATCCCAGAATGCTGCAGCCTCTTTTTCTTATGTGCATGCTACGTCTCGTTGAAACGACTCTTTGACACACCTAGTCCTTTTTAAATTTCCTTGTTATGTGTGCGGTACATGCTTGATGCCACTTCTCGTTCTGCTACATCGTAGCAATTGAAGCCCCTGTTGCTCGGATCCTCTAATTTGCTGACACACTCATGTCGATAAATACATAAATTTTTGGGCATAAGCGTGGCTATATTTTTGGAGGATCCGAACAACAGAGACTGTAACAAATTTTGAGATCCTAGCATCATTTTTTTTTTTTTTGCACATAAATGTCAAGGTGATGAGCTGTCGTCGTCCCAACTCCTATCTTGTCTCGCGTTGTTGTATCTGTTTAAGACTGGAAGTGATGCTGTTGTAGCTATTCGGAATGATCTAGCAGCACCAACCATTGTTCTATCCTGCATCATCCCGACATCTTTGCACACGCTATCCAATATGCAGAGGAAGTCTCTCACAATCATAAATATTCTTAGAGGATGCGCTTCCTCTTTTGCAGCATCGCCATGGAAATATTCTGTCACCGCCTTGACCATCGACAAAGCTTTTCTTTCTTCCGCCTTGATCCTCACTATACCATCTTCCGCCTCCTTGAGAAATACTTTCATCGACTCAAAAAGGTTCCCTTCCGTGCCTTTCTTTTCATACTGCAAAATCGATCGAACTTTAACAAGCCCTGCCTCAAGCTTCGTTACGTAGCCACTTAGGACATCCGAGTCCATTCCTGCTGCTTTTTTAACATTGCCGAGTTCTCTGGTTAATCCGGCAACTACTTGCAAACCTTGCTTCTTGAATTCTTCCTCTTTGAATTTGATGTTTGATATATTAGGAAAGTTGTTATCGTCCTTGGTATCAGAACCGAACACTTCTGATCTGATAATCTCCTGGACCACAAAGTGAAGCAAGGTTGTCTTTCCATCTGTTCCTTTTATATCTATTAATTTCAAAAGAGTTTCAAGCTTGAAAGCTCTTGCGTCACCGCGATTAGTGCCCACATTCATGCGATTTCCTGCTCGGAGAACAGCTTCAAGGAGTTTGAAGAATAGTCTGCTGTTCTTCAGTTCTTGACTTGCTTCCTGTTGAAAATTGGCAATGCACCAGAGTTAAGAATATTCTCGTAGCTTGTTTGAAAGAAAGATAGAGTAAATTCAGTTGAAAGAGCAAAGTATCTCAGCCCTGCTAAGGACTTCATCGGTGGTTAGTGGAGACAGATCCATGATTTAAATTTTATGGGTTCAACATTTAAGATTGTTAGAATTGAATTCATTATATCTTTAAAATTATGGGTTCATATCTATTATTTGTTGCAATTTTCGTGAACTTTTCCATATAAATTTATGCTCTGCGTAGAAAGTACTGGTTCAAATGAACCCGGTGTCAATATGCTACATCCTCCTCTGGTGATTAGTGTGCACAATTCCTCTGTAAGTGGCTCAAATTTACCAGTGCAACGGAGTAGGGTGAAGATTCTTAGAAACGTTCATATTTTTTCATCGATACACATTAAAATCAACACCAAATTCAGGCACAGGATTACTGATATAAGATTTTCAGCATAGTAAAATTCCGGGAAGTCAGTATATATTAAATGTGTTTCATCCTAGTCAAATTAACATGTGAATGTGTTTTAAAGGACTCTTAAGCTGATCTTCGTAAGGTGAAATTAAATAGATAGCTGATAATACCTCAAGGGTCTGGAAAGACTTCCTCAAATCATTTATTTCAGCATCAAAATTTGCTCTATATAGCATGGCTTCTACTCTTTTGAAGGCAAAAGGAATATCAAGAATAGCCTTAAGGAATCGTTCTGCAGACCCTAATTTTGAAGTATCCCCGTTATAATTTCTTAGTTTTATCTCTTCTTCCTTTGTTGGAGCCATCTTGACCAAACTCTCCAGAAGTTCAGGCCCCAATCCTTCTGCATTTCCTGTGTCATTAAAAATATATATGAATTTTGAACAAAGACTTTCCAGTGATGAAACTGCATATATGTCAAATTTAGCCATCTAGAGAATTGGCTTTGCAATGGCAGTAAGTACTGGATCAACTAAAATCATTTTCCAGTAAACGTTTTTCATGCGAAAGACATTTTCTGGTGTTTGGTTTACCAGAAAGGTAAACATTTTACATGTTCCATCAGAAGGAGGAAATGATTTCTCTCACTTATAAACGGAATTCATTTTCCTTCCCACAACCGTAAAATTTTAGTAACTTCGCATCACTTTATCCAACTAATATTTATACATTATAGCTTATCTTTAGAACTCAACACTCTCCAATATTGTTAATATTATTATGAGTACGAATATATATATTTTTCTAGAAAAATATTTTTCACTAACCAATCAAACTTCTGGAAAACATTTTTCAAGGGGCAAGAGAACTTCTTTCATTAAAATGACTTCTGTAACACCAAAGCACACCTTATTAATGCAAAGTAGAAAATTTTACATACCATCTAAAAGCGCCTCAGAGACTTCATCCTTTGTTACATTCAATGCTCTCAACATTATGGCAATGTTCTGTGATTTTTTTGGGTCAAGAACTCTGTTCTCCTTCTCAACAGGAGGACGGACTGATTTCTTTGCAGCTTCCTTTGGGATTGAATTTACAGAATTACATCCAAAGAGTGATTCCATCATATGTTCATTTAATCTGAAATATATAAACATCTCTTTGATTAGAAACTACATGTCATTAGTGAGACAACAAAATCTTTGCTAATCTACCTACCGGAAAGAGCTCGGTTCTAACTGGTCCCACACTGTGGCTCTTTCAGAAGTTGCTCGTACTTTGTCCCAGTGTAAAGGCTTCAACTTGGGCTTTGATTCATCCGTAGTGTCGGAATCATGTATGGCTCCTCTGTTTTGTTCTTCCAAAGAACTTTTCTTCTCACTCACAGGTGCTGATTTTGGTGTGGGACTACTTGATTGAGGCTTTGCAGGGGAAGATATTGATGGAGCACTTCTTTGTGATCGTTCAACCACGGGCTGTTCAATGGAATTAGTTGCCTAAAACAAAATCATCATAAGAGGAACTTAAACTTGTTTCATATAATTCATAAACCAATGAGACATAAAATAACTTGCTTTCTCAATCAAATGAGACAATTAGAAATATCTAATTCAAAAAACTGATTTAAATTACAAAGTGAAATTATCAGAAATAGCAAAAAGAAACACGTGTTTATAGACGAGGAAAAATCAAATTGAAGAATTTTTTTATCTTAATTTACTACTCATCCCAACAACTTCAACCAAATTCAGAAAATATCATAAAATTTGGAAACTTTTATTAATGATATTATAATAAAGTATATGATAACACATATTTCTGGGGCCTTTAATTTTGGACCCTAAAAGTAGAGACTTCAGTGGCCTTACCCTTGAGTCGGCTCTGCCTCCAAGTTTTCGGAGTGTTGATAGTGGAAGTAGAAGTGGAGGTGGAGGTGGAGGTGGTGGTGGTGGTGGTGGAGGAGGGGGAGCTGGAGATTTTGATGTTTGTTGGGATTGGTTGCTTATTGATTTAAGCCTTGACATATCTGGTGGAGGAGGTGGTGCTGAGAATTTAACCCTTTGTGGCACATAAGTTAGTGTTGGCTTCTTATGCTCTTGTGGTGGACTTTGCTTAACTGATGGTATTATAGCGCGTTTTATATCAGGGGATGAACAAAGGGACAATCTCGGAGAAGTTCTCTTTGAATGAGGAATCGAATTATTATTATACGAATGATTTTCTACTCTAAATTTGGTCACTATGCTACTACTACTACCACTAATATTATATGGCTTGTAAATTTTGGTCTCATTATGATGATTCTCCTCATCAGATGATGACATTCTTTGATCAGGTATAGGAGGGACTACTCTGGGATTATTTCTCAATGGTGGAAGTGGTTGAAGTTCTGGACTTGGTCTATACCTCTCTGATTTCTTAACAGGACTTAATTTCCTATAAGGTGAAGAATCATTAAAAACATTGTTATTGGACTGGTGGTTCTGAGTTTGAGGTCCTGATGATGGTTCAACTGTACCAATGTAAAGAAAATTGGAATTGGAAGGTGGCATTCTTGATTCTTCTTCATTGGTTCTATGAAAACTGTTGTTGCCAACAAGTTTTTGTGTTTCATCAGGGTGTTTAGCTCTGTGTTTATAGATGTAAAAACCCAAAGCAGATAACATTCCAAGTGTGACAATACCAACAGACACAAAAATAGCCAATTTCCTTGTTGGATTTGTTGGTTGAGTGGTGGCAGATATTGGGTTGGTTCTTGAAACTGCTGTCCCATTGGGCTGAATTGGTGAAACTTGTTGTTGTGGTTGATCTGGGGTTGCAACAGTTGGTACTTCTGGGAAAAATGGATGGTCTGGGCTAGGGAAAATAGGTTCAGAAACTATTTCTGGTGGGGGTGGTGGGGTGGATGAAGTTTCAGCAAAGAGTGGTTGATGAAGAATTCTTCTTGGTTTTGGTGTATTGTCAATGAGATCTTGAATTTGGGTGTCTGCTAATGGGACAAGTAGTAATAGTAGTGTTAATAAGTTGCTAATGGGATGAGTTGCTCTCATTGTGTTCTTGTTTTTCTCTCAACTTGTTTTTTTTTTCTTTGTACAATACATCTTCTTTGTGGTTTTTGTTCCACAATCTTGAGTGGTCTCACACACTCAAGAATCAAGATGAGAGAGAGAGAAGCTTCTCTGAGCAGCTGCACTTTCAAAAGATGTGGTGGAATCTAGATTTGTGCTGGTAGTGAATTTTGGAATAATAATAATTTATTTAAAATTAAAGGACCACGTTGATGTCCTTCTTGTTTGGATGATTGTTACTTTTTCGTTAATTTATGTGACATTTTTTTGTTTGATCAATATTTTAAAATATACATATTTATTTGATTATATTTTAATATATGAAGAATTACAATATATAGTAGTACTTATGATATAATTTTTAAATATTAAAATTTTATTTAAGATATTATGTTAATCTAATCTTATTCAATGTAGCTTCAAAAACTAGTTAAATTAATCTCAAAAAGTAAAAAAGTGTCACATAAATATCGTTTCATAATGTACCATATTGTATTACTCCATCGTACTATATTATTTTGATAAATAAAATATTTGAATAGATTGTATCGTTTTCCACCAAAAAATTGAAGAATAAGCCAATAATATTAATGTAAAGAAAAAGTATGATACAAGTAGAGTTTCTATTAAAAAAGTAGGTAAATGATAAAATTGAATTATCAAAGTAATAAGTAAGAACAAGATGAAAAAAAAAATTAAAGTAATAATGCAATCACACTGAATCAATCGTTATATAAAGTGATACTCTCTCCGTCTATTTTTATTTGTCACATTTTGACTTGACACACTTATTAAGGAGTCAAAAATATAATGATAATTTTACTATATCACCCCTAATTATTGCTAAGTAATCTAATGATTGAAATAAATAAAACATATTTTAAAAGTTGTGCAACCACTAAAATCTCATTGATGTCAATACAATAATAAATGATAATGGTAAAATAGGTACGAAATGGTAGATTATCTCTTGATTTTCTAAAGTGGACAACTATTTTTAATATAGTGGACAAGTAAAACTAGAGGGAGGAAGATAATATTTTTTTACTTTACAATAACATAACAACAAATGTAATAGTACATAACAATACGGTTAAATACGGTAACAATCATCCAAAGTCCAAACAACCTGTTAGAAAAAACGACATATTTTGTCTTTCAATGTATTAATACTTCAACTAGCTTTGCCATTTATTAGTCGTGACTTTGTGAGTGGGGATAGTATTTGTAGGGATGGCAGATGAGTATAATTTTGCGGATTCCGTACCGTATTCGTTTTAGTTGGGGCGGGTATGGATATAATTTTAGCGGGTTAGGCGGATATGAATATAATTTTGGCGGATAGTAGGCGGGTATGAGTATAACTTTGGCGGGTAGTAGGCGGATATGGGTGGGTGGTGGATTTGCAGTTATAACCGTCTGCCCCGCCCCGCATCCACCGCCCGCCCCAAATCCACCCACCAACTATAATTTATTTGTACAACTTTATATTTATCTAAAACCCAAATAATTTGGCACACATAATTTTAGTAGATCATAAGCCTAATAATAATGAATTTTGAGGATATCCACTTAGGTGGTGGAGCGGGTGTGAAGTTATGAATATACCTGCCTAGACGGGTATGAATGTTAAAAATGTACCCGTCACGAGTGACGGGTAGATGACGGATATAAAATTTTCTGACGGGTACGAATGCGGGGAGGATACCCGCACCGGCCCCACCCAATTGACATCCCTAAGTATTTGCATAAAAGAGGAAGTAGCCCTCATGATTCATTCCTGTTGCCGTCAAAATTAAAGTCTACCTACCCATATTTTCAATTTTTGTCTTTTAATTCTTAGAGGAAACATGCATAAATCATTTTATATCGAGTCTTGGAAATTGAATCATTTTTAATAGATTGTGTTTTATTTCTTAAAATAAAAAAAGAAAGTTAATTAATCGAATCTTAAAATGAATATTAATTCATTAAACATCGAATGAAAAAAACAGCATGCATAAAGCATTTCAAAATAGCCTTCAGTGGCTGGGATTTATATCTTATTAACATTATCGGAACATGCGTAAAACATTTTATATCGACCTACCAATTCCTTCAATTTAGGGATCGCCGCCACAGATAAATAGTAACGACGGGATTATCCGGTTTGGTTTCAAATTAACCGTTTATTCAATATTGTTATAATTGTGGCACTCATCGGCCTACCTATTTTTTCAATCTTAAACGAATTATTTGGCCTAGTTATAAATTAACCATTTATTCAACACTATTATTATAATTGAAGCACGTATCGATTTACCTATTTCATAATCTTAACGGATTATTCGCCGTGGTCCAAATTAATGTTATAATTGGAGCACATATCAATCTACTCATTACTCAATCTTAACGTATTACCTGGCCTGATTCCAAATTAACGATTGACAATTAAAAGATTTCGTTTCTTGTAGTGTAAAATTATCACACTCTTGTAATTAATTTCTTCAGAGTTTGTACTGAAACGGTATTTCCCTTTTTCTTTTTTGTTTTCCTTTTGTTGGGGGTTACCTTTTGTGTAATAAATTAAATAAATAGGGGAAGGCAACTTAATTGGTTAACGTTTACTTCTTTTTAGAGTCACTTTATCTAATTTCTCTCAGTTTAATCGACTGACGAGCTCACCATCTAATCTGGTTCATTTTTTTGATATTCAGCTTCCCGGCTTACGTCAGACTATTCCTGAAGATAGTAATCCCGGTCCCTCAGCACTACTATCAGTAAATTGCGAGATGTGTCTGAATGACCAGAGTTTGAGAACAGAACAACTGATATCACCTACAAAGTTCTACCCAGAAGAGAACAAATTGCTCTCAGCAGGATTCAAACTCACGCTGCAGGCCTCCAGCTGGATTTTAAATTTCCTATTTTGCCATTCAGTTATGCACAGTTATGCGCCAGAGGACAATCTGGTTCATATTTTATGGGACAAGTACACGTCCTTGAAGCATCTGCTTTTTCTTTAACGTTTCTTTACTTTTATTTATTAATATAAATATAATTCTTTTACTGGATCTATTGATCTAGTAGGATCTACACAAACAGACAGTGTAATACTTTTCACTGCTCATTGCACTCTATTGATTTTGGTGAAAACCATATTACAACAAAAACATATCCAGTAAAATTTCACGTTAGATCTAGAGAGGGTAAAGTGTACGCAAATATTACCTTTATCATATTACTAGTTAAATATATATAACGTCTAGTCTTTTTCTCAATTTTCTTGCATCTTAAATAAACTAAGTGACTTCCTCCTGTGGCCGTCAGGGGCGGACCTACATGGTTTTAAGAGGGTTTATATGAACCCACTTCGTTGAAAAATTATACTGTGTATAGATATAAATGTCATCTAAATAGAAGTGAATTGGTTATATATGATAAATTGAATCCACTTGATATAAAGTAATTCGGTAGCTTTTTGACAGTTCCGTTAGATGATGCTCACCTTAACTCAAACACTTAAAACTTTATTCAGAGTTATAATTTGTTTTTCCCTCTTATAGTATAAGTAAAATATGTAAGGATATTTTTTGAAATGATTTATAATTTTTAGTTTAAGTTAATTTGGTCTATGTTGAAATTGCTTATTTGTTCTAAGCTGTATTTTTCTATTTGGCTTATAAGCTCTCTTTGTTTAATTATTTGTCTTAGTTAGATTATCCACAACTCTTCTGTTTAATGATTTTTTTGTAAGCAATAACTTAGTTTTTGTTAAATATAAACAGGGAAAGTGTCACACCCCAGCTTCGGGGTGGCCGGCATCCGGTGCCTGAGCGGCTCGAGCGTACCACCTGTATATCATAGCGTGAATATATAACAGTTTGGGCCGACAAGACTTCAGAATGACAATCATATGAAAAATTGGAAATAGCAACCCGAACAAGTGACAAAAAAACTAACATGTGTACATATATCGTAAGGCCGACCAGGCCATGCAAAATGACAATACATAACCCACTAGTCTAATGGCTTCTAAGAGTCATATAACAAACAACCAGGCTGGGACAGGGCTCCGCCATACCTATAGTATATAAATAAATGCATACCCAAACTCATACAACAACTCCGGAAGAAGAGGAGTGCTCCAATTCAAGATGAACAGTGATCCTACTGAAGAGGCTCATCAAATCGTCTATCTGCACCCGTGGACATGAAACACAGTGTCCTAGAGAGGGACATCAGTACGAAAGATGTACTGAATATGTAAGACACGTAAACATGTGTAAGAATGTAAAGTAAGAGTAAGGCACATAAGTCAATCGAAACTCAGAAAAAGGGCCACAGAGGGCACTCAACTGGTACAATCATGAATATATGCATGTCAGTAAAACCGGGCCACACTATGGGGCATGTAACATAATATCAAGCCTCTCTGTGGGAAGAATTATATCATTTTATAACATACCCGGCCTCGGAAGGACTCGGTCGTACCCGACCTTAATAGGACTCGATAATATCAAAACCAACTGCAGTGGTATGCACATATAAGTGTCGTAGCCGGCCGACTAAGTCGTTAACCTTTGTGTATCGTTATTGAGCCATATACAGCGAACGTTATAATCCAATAAGAGTTTTCAGAATTAGTCACACATCAGAGGATATCATAATGTATGAAGAGTAATTCCGACAAAAGAAGGATAAGTTTATGTTATGTTCCAAAACAAGAATTATGAGCTTTCATGATCAAGAATAGGACTTTTGCCTATAGGTCATGTTACTATGTAACTTGCATTCTAAGATCATGCCGAAAGAAAGAACGTAAGCCTTACATACCTTATTCATGAAGCTACAATGTTCCACCTCGCACCTTCTATGGATGATTATCTATATCACACAAAGGATCGATATCAATATTGGCTTCATATTCTATAAGGAAGTTCATTTAGACATTTTATCGAACAACTTATGTACATAGAGTTCTTAGGCTTCTTTACAATGGTAACTTATGCATATCAATACTACAACCTTCCAAATACACTCACCTTAGCTTCATAACAAGAATTTACAAGTCTTTGATTATCAACCTCATCTTCCACTCCATGTAAAACAACCCATACAACTACGATTTCAAAGTTTACAAGTTCGATTTATGAAAGTTCTTTAACAACTTACTCCAAACATCTATATAATCATAAGAATAGGTAGAGGATGATGAGACTCACCTTAGAATCCAATAATCTTCTCAAAACAGAGGTTACTACACCTCTAAGTATTCTTCAAAATTGACACCCCAAGGAGAAAGGAGATACCACGATGATTACGGGCTTCACCACGGTGAACTAGCTTGTTTTACCTTGGATTTAAGCCTAAGATGTTAGTAGATCTTTGAGAGAGTCTAGGAAGTATTCTAGGTATGCAAAAGTGTGAGAAATAAGGCCCCAAGTCGAGGAGCTCATCTTATATACAAGAAAGGAAATTACACCGCCCTTTTATACGGTGCAATTTTATGATCCGTACATTTTTGTACGGTCCATATAATTAGACCATATAATCAAACCTAAAAACATGAATTTTGCAGGAAAAATTATGATGGAACTCCCAATTTGCACGGTCAGTAGAATTTTGTACGGTCCATACATTTGGGCTGTAAATTCTGGAATTTCATTGATTCTATCGCAACGCATTTTCTTCGATCCATTTAACCTCTACCCATCCCAATACTTCCTTATTCAAATTATAAATCCTCATTTCCCTTCCTTAAGGTTATATATCTTCCCATGATACTAGTTTTAATCGATGGCACGACTAGACGTGAAGTTGCAAGGCATAACATCCTTCCCCCCTTAAGAACATTCATCCTCCAATGTTGAGAAATATTCTAAGTCTCAAGATTTCTAAACATTTCGGTAGAGTTTCCTTTATAAACAGGACTATTCAAAACCTGTCAAGCAGCCCAAACACATATCCAATGCCACACAAGGAAATCATAAGAACATAACAATATCAAATCGGCCTCACACGACCACTTATGCATGTAATAATAAAAAAAGGTTAGCTATAACTCACCTCAACTTTCTTCTGCCGATACTTGAGCTTCACCTGCCATATTTTTCTTAACAATATCACCTAAATAAGATATATAAATTAAGCTTGGTAGGTAGAATAGGAATAAATAGGCTGTATAACACGAATATTGATATAAACATGAAGTACGGAACAAATGAGAAAATCGGATTTCATATCCTCCTCGACTTCCCATGTCATTTCTTTTATACTATTATTCCTCCAAAGTACATTTCTTGAAGCTACTTCCTTGGTTCATAGTTTACGACATGACGATCTAAGATAGCAACGGGAATTTCTTCGTATGATAGATCTTCGTAACTTGAACATCTTGATGGAGGTAATGTGAGAAGGATCACCAAAGCATTTATGAAGCATGGATATGTGGAGTCTTTGGATGAATCACTTCTAACTATGGGGCAACTCGAGCTTATAAGCCACACTGGTGATTCTCTAAATAATCGATAGGGTCCGATATACACTGGGTCTAAGATTTCCTTTCTTACATAATCTCATCACGCCCTTCATAGGCGACACCTTTAGGAGCACCCAATCTCCCATAACAAACTCTAAATATCGACGCCGATTATTTAAATAGGAATTTTATTGGCTCTAAGTTGTCAACAATCGATTCTGAATAAATTTCACTTTCTCTACAACTTGTTGTACCAAATTGGGTCCTAATAACTTCGTTTTACCCACATCGAACCAAATGATAGGGGATATGCACTTCCGCATATACATGGATTCATATGGTTCCATATGGATACTAGAATGATAGATGTTATTGTAGATGACTCAATGAGAGGTAAATGGTCCTCCCAACCTCCCTTGAAGCCCAAAATACAAGCTCGCAGCATCCTCGAGCATCTGGATAGTGCGCTCGGCTTTCCCATCTATCTGGACATGAAAAGTTGTGATAAGATTAATCTGAGTACCCAAGCTTTTTTGAAAGGACTTCCAGAAGTTAGCTATAAATTGGGCACCTTTGTCAGTTATAATAGAAACCGAAACTCCAAGTTGAACTATCTTATTGATATATAATCTAGAATAATCCTCAACTAAGTAAGTAATTTTGACATGTAAGAAATGAGTTGACTTTGTAAGTCTATCCACAATAACCCATATGGAATCAAAATTCTATTAAAAATTTGGTAATCATGTAATGAAATCCATATTGATTGTCTCTCATTTTCATAATGGAATTTCTATATTTTGAAGTAATCCTTCAGCTTTTTGGTGCTCAATCTTAACTTGTTGGAAGTTTGGATACAACAAAAATAACATACCCAGTGAAATCCCACAACGTAGGGTCTGGGAAGGGTAGAGTGTATGCAGACCTTACCTCCATCTTGGTAGGTAGAGCGGCAGTTTCCGGGGGACCCTCGGGTCAAGACAAAGCATAATCACAAGCAAAGAAAAGTAAAGCAAAGGAAGAGAAACAGTCAGACTCACACAAAAAATTAAAGCAGTATGAACATGCTGATAACAGAATCGAATACGCCTTGGTAGCGCATTCTAACAAAATGAAGAATTAGCTAACACAACTAAATAAGATAAACAAAGTATACTAAAGAACACATAGCAGCAGAAATCAAACTGCAGGGGACTATAAGGCAATACTGCGCCTATAAGTGTGATAGGATAATCGGGCTTACAGTAATAACACTATAACTATAATTGTTTAAGCGTAAGTAGGACTACGCTCGACTACCTACTACCCTAATCTGTGTCCTCCACAACCCCCCTATCTAAGGTCATGACCTCAGTAAGTTGCACCTACACCATATCTATCTAATAACCTCTCCCCAATACTTCTTCGGCCTACCTCTACCATTCGTGAACCGTCCATAGCCAACCTCTCACACCTCCGCACTAGGGCATATGTGTATATCTTACGCACATGCCCAAACCATCTAACCTCATTTCATGCATCTTATCCTCAGCGAGGCCACTCCCACTTTGTCTCGGATATCATAATTTCTAATCCTATCTCTCTTTGTAGGCCTATACATCTATCTCCACAACTTTCATCTTTTGTATGTGCGAAGTCTTGACTAGCCAACACTCCACCCCATACAACATAGTCGGTCTAACCACCACCCTATAGAACTTGCCTTTAAGTTTTTGTGGAACCTTTTTATTGCACAAGACTCCAGATGCGAGCCTTCATTTCATCTACCCTGCCCCAATACGATGTGTGATATCATCATCAATCTCTCCATTCCTTTGGATAATAGACCATAAGTACTTGAAGCTTTCTTTATTTGGAATGACATAAGTACCAAGCCACACCTCCACACCTTTGTCTTAGGGTTGCTCCGATTCTTTGAACTTACACTCTAAATAATATGTCTTGGTCCTACTCAACCTAAACCCTTTAGACTATAAAGTCTATCTCCAAACCTCCAGCTTCGCATTCACTCCGCTGCGAGTCTTATCAATAGGACTATGTCATCTGTGAATAAGATACACTATGGTACCTCTCCTTCGATTTGTCGCGTCAGTCTGTCCATTATCAAGACAAATAGGAATGGGCTAAGAGGCGATCCCCAGTGCGGCCCCATCATTCTTGTAAAGTGCTTAGAGTCTCCTCAGTGTACGTACCTTAGTCTTGACTCCATCATACATATTCTTGATCACCCTAGTGTACGCCACAAGTACACCTCTAACCTTCAAACATCTCCAGAGAACATCCCTAGGAACTTTGTCGTATGCCTTCTCAAGGTTGATGAAAACCATATGTAAGGTTTTCTTTCTCTCCCTATCTTGCTCCACTAACCTCTAATAAGATGAATGACTTCGGTAGTCGAATGCCCCGACATGAATCCAAAGCGGTTTTCGGAAATAGGCACGCCTCTCCTTACCCTCATCTCCATGACTCTTTCACAAACTTTCATAGTGTGGCTCTCCCTATATCTTGCTCCACCAACCTCCTATAATTGTTGGAAGTTTGGATCTTGAGCAATAAATTTCACAATATTCTTTTTCATATCACTCTACCAATATATTTGTCGAAAGTCATGATACATTTTGGTGGATCCGGGATGAATAAAATAACTAGGCGATGGATCTCTACCATAATTTGCCCTCAATGTCCTCCAACATTGGGTACACACAATCGACCCTTATATTTAAGAACCCCCGTCATACGATAACTCAAACAATGATTTCTTACGCAATGGTATTCCTTCTCGATTTCGACTAACTCTAGGTCATTAAATTGCCGTACTTTTACTTTGTTTCCTCAGCCTCTAGATAGGCTAATCCGCTCAAGTTTCTTACCTTAAGTTGCCTTAAAGGCTATTGTCTTATTCTATTAAACTCTCATTTCAAACTATACTAGAATGGAAATCCTTTACATTTCGTTCTTTTACTTCGACCACTAAGAATGCTACTGCGAGTTCGGTTAGTAACTCGTCCGTTGTAATTCGACACGAACCATCTCATCTTCATCGAGGGCCATACTTTCTTATACCATACGGGCTCGCCTTTACTTGATTTTTAATCCCAAGAACCATTATTCTCTCTAAAGAGACTCATATCACCGCGATTTGTCTGAGAGGGCGCCTTTACTATTGGTAAGAAAAACTTATATCAATTTCGGTTACTATCGCTTAAAGGCGTACTGGAGGTCTTTATGATTATTAACGATATCACATCTTACGTCTAATGCATACTCACCGTTTCCACCCTTAAGTCTTGAGTCTTCATGCCTTCTTGGCTTCCCAACCGCCTTTTAAGTGTAAACGTACTCATTCCCTCATCCATCCTGAACAGGTGCATTTCAATGCATTGGTTTATCTCAGCTTTTATCTAGAAGTTCCTTGTATACTTGGCCTTAAGTTTCATTATGGGTTATAACCTTGATTCTTTTTCAACCAACATACAAAATGACGGTTATTGACATACTTCTCTGCTAGATATACTTATGCTAAAATCAATATATATGGAGTCTTAGTTAATATTCCTTAGCAATATACTTTTAGCAATGTCGTCCTCACGCACCCTTATAAGATCTTGGGAGTCTTTAACTGTCCACCATTATCCCTCTTATCTTCATATCTATTTTCATTCTAACAGTGTCAATTCTGAGCGTGTACTTAATTGCTTGGATTCCTTTTCCAGGCGTCCCTAAACTTTTAACTTGACTCGCTTTATGATGGGCCTTTTTGTCGTTAATTTCCATTTGAATTATTTTACGAAAGTTATGATCACTTACCGGGAAGTTAAAACTCCGGGCTCTACGACCATTTTATACTTGTAAAAATTTGTATCGACTAACGACTCTTCCGACCTCATATAGCATCTTTCGTCCTACCTCAATTTACTTTTTTCATTCACTAATTCTGAATATCCCCTTTCTGGAATTATATGCCTATGTCTTCACTTACGGGTCATGCTCTTTTCTTTTGAGCATTATATATTTAGCGGATCTTACCATTGCTTATTTCTTTAATTAGAAGGTCACAACAATTCCTTTTTTAGCGTTGACACTTACATCTCATGTCATAGTCAGGTCACATTCGTCAAATCCGGATGACACAATTTGGTTCGTCTTGAAATCCTTCATCGTAACCTCCTTGACTTCTCATTAAACCATTAGATAGGTTCTGTATCAATTCCTCATCGTGCTACCTCCTCTTTAAGAGGAAAACCACTTCATATTCTTAAGAGGATTCCGCCCTGAAAATCATATTATTGTCTCAACTCCTTCCATATTTTTATGATTCTTTATCAACTTGCAATTTGCTCTAATCTAATTCCTCTTACTAGGGATTACTAAATTATTTACATGGATAGGACGTCATGCATTTGTAACTGACATACTTAGTCTCGATAGACTTTCTATTTTCTAGCTATGATGTAAATCTTAAGGGCTCCTGTCTTAATAACCTCTAAGAATTTTCCTTTCCTTTGCAGTTTGTTCTTTTACTGTCTGATTGCTTACCTTGCGACTTCTTAATATCCTTTATTATAACAATCTTTTGAAGCTCCAACTATTTTTCCGTTTAACCGAGCGACCTTGCCAATATCAGTGCTTTTCTTGACCCAAAGAGCTAAATCATTCAATCGATATATCCTATTAATATTTAACCGTTCATACCTCATATCCATTCCTCATACTCATCCAGGTGTCCCACTTATATTCGTATTATTCCCTGGCTACCCATTTCACTTATTACCTTAGTCCAGATACTTGTAACAGAATATTTGAGCTACAAGCACTTAGCAAAACAATATACTACAACTTATAGAAATTCAAACCCGATAGGGAAATGATAGAACTTACCTTTAGGGATTAAAGTCGGTCCTTTTTGCACCCATTACTTGCACAAAACAACCTCCACAAATAACCCAGAAGAGAGGAGAAATAATAGACTAGGTTGACATTTATCTGAGGGAGAGAATTACGTTGTTTTACCTTCGAACCTTCCTTGAATCACCAAGAACACTTAGAGAAACATTGAAGGGGCTCAAAGAGTTGCTTAGGGTTGTAGGAAATGAGAAATGAACTCTAGATCGTGGCTCATCGAAAATATAAGGACTTAAAAGTCCCCGATGCCACATTGTACGCCGGCCAAGTACAGTATGTATCTTGATTGTACGGTCTGTACCTCCGTTGTACGGTCCGTACGTCCTCCAAATAAGAAATCTTTATTGAATTCTTGTCGAACATACTTCTGTCAATCCGATAAGTCTTAAACTCTACCGGAATATACTCAACACTTCCTTAATCATCCTAAAATCAACACATTACCTTTCTACGCTTGTGTTACCTTCCATGTATATGTGCGAGAATACTCACATTCAAAAATCTTTTATAATAACTGCACCTCTGGTATCACATCAACCTGGCAGGGATCTTTCATTCACTTACTATGAGTACGGATGAGCCGACATCTTTTTGGTAATTGGCATTACAGAAACTATATAAAACATGAGTTAGATTCGAATTCTTATGATTCAACTCTATTGCACGATCTATGAGATGAAAGAATGAAAACCATCCCTAAATGTCCTACAACCTCTCGCTTATAAGTGTGGTGCACAACACATCCATAAATAAGACTCTACTAGACATGGCTTGTAGACTCCCTAGGATAGACCGACTCTGATACCAAGTTTGTCACACCCCAGCTTGGGGGGAGAGGGGGGCGGCACCCGGCGCCTGAACGACTCGAGCATACCACATGTATATCATAGCGTGAACATGTAACAGTCTGGGCCGATAAGGCATCAGAATGACAATCATAAGAGAAACTGGAAATAACAACCCAAATAAGTGACAAAAAAACTAACATGTGTACATATATCGTAAGGCTGACCAGGCCATGCAAAATGGCAATACATAACCCACTAGTCTAAAAGCCTCTAAGAATCATAAAACAATCAACCAGGTCAGGATAGAGGCCCACCATACCCATAATATGCACATAAATGCATACCCAAACTTAGACAACAACTTTGGAAGAAGAGGAGTGCTCCAACTCAAACTAAACAGTGATCCTACTGAGGAGGCTCATCAAACCGTCTATCTGTACCTGTGGGGGTGAAACATAATGTCCAGAGAGGGATATCAGTACGAAATATGGTGTAAATATGTAAGGCATGTAAACATGTATAATAATGTAATGTAAGAGTAAGGTACATAAGTCAACCTGGAACTCAGAAAAAGGGCCACATAGGGCACTCAACTGGTACAATCATGAATATATGCATGTCAGTAAAACCGGGCCATGCTATGGTGCCATGTAACATAAAATCAAGCCTCTCCATGAGAAAATTATATCATATTATAACATACCCGGCCTCAGAATGACTCGGTCGTGCCCGACCTTAATAGGACTCGGTAATGTCAAAACCAACTGGAGTGGTGTGCACATATAGGTGTCATACCTGACCGACTATAGTATGTCTCAGTAGAAAATAGATACATATATATACAATTCATGCAAGGCCTTAGAATATCAACATGAATCGGGCGTAGTGACCTAAGGTCATTAATCTCCGTCTATCGTTATGTAGTCATATACAATGAACGTTACAATCCAACAAGGGTTTTTAGAATTAGTCACACATCAAAGGATATCATAATGTACGAAAATTAATTCTGACAAAAGAAGGATAAGTTCATATTAAGTTCCAAAACAAGAATAATGAGCTTTCATGATCAAGAATAGGACTTTTGCCTATAGGTCATGTTACTATATTACTTGCTTTCTAAGATCATACCGAAAGAAAGAACGTAACCCTTACATGCCTTATTCACGAAGCTACAATGTCCCACGAGTCCTCTCACCTTCTACGGATGATTATCTATATCACACAAAGGATCGGTATTAATATTTGCTTCATATTCTATAGGGAAGTTCATTTAGACATTTTATCGAACAACTTATGTACGTAGAGTTCTTAGGCTTCTTTACAATGGTAACTTATGCATATCAATACTACAACCTTCCCAATACGCTCACCTTATCTTCATAACAAGAATTAACAAGTCTTTGATTATCAACTTCATCTTCCACTCCATGTAAAACAGGCCACACAACTATGATTCAAAGTTTACAAGTTCGGTTTGTGAAAGTTCTTCAACAACTTACTCCAAACATCTATATAATCGTAAGAATATGTAGAGGATGATGAGACTCACCTTTGCACCCAATAATCTTCTCAAAACAGAGGTTACTCCATCTCTAAGTATTCTTCGGAATTGACACCCCAAGGAGAAATATGATACCACGATGATTACGGGCTTCGCCACGTTGAACTAGCTTGTTTTGCCTTGGATTTAAGCCTAAGATAGTGTTCTAGGTCTGCAAAAGTGTGAGAAATAAGGCCCCAAGTAGAGGAGCTCATCTTATATACAAGAAAGGAAATTGCACCACCCTTTTATACGGTGTAATTATACGGTTTGTACATTTTTATATGGTCTGTATAATTGGACCGTATAATTAGACCTGAAACATGAATTTTGCAGAAAATATATGGTGGAACTCCCAATTTGTATGGTCTATACAATTTTGTACGGTCCGTACATTTGGGCAGTAAATTCTGGAATTTTGTTGATTCCGTCGCAACGCATTTTCTTCGATCCATTTAACCTCCACACATCCCGATACTTCCTTATTCAAGCTTTAAATCCTCATTACCCTTCCATAAGGTTATATATCTTCTCGGAATACCGATGTTAATCAACGACACAACTAGACGTGAAGTTGCGAGGCATAACAGAAAGAAATTTATATTTTGATATATCATTTAGAGTTTAATATATTTTTAAGTAGGTCATGACTTGTTAACCAATATTAAAAATTTTAAAGAAAAATTTGAGAAATTAAGTAGATAAATTATTTAAAGCTAAATTTAAATAGATTTGCTAATGCTTTTATAAAAAACTCCCTACTTGTTAAAAAATAAAGAGTACCAACTTAAAAAAGATAACTTTATTTTTAGGTAGGGAATAAAAAAGAAAAAAAGTAAAGTTACGAACAAACACACTTGTTATGCCTACTTTTAATTATATCATCGACTCTCGTCGTGCCTATCTTAATCCACTTATACAAAATCTTAGGTCCGCCACTGATGGCCGTCCATATTATATATCTTTTAAAGTTTTTTTGTATACCTCTTAAAAGAGATATCTGATCATAATTATAAGGGTATTTGTAATACATCACTTCTCTTTCCCTTATAAGTATTAATTATGTGAGTATTTGTCTAAGTTAATATTTATATCTCTTAAACATCTCCTTTATTATTAACACTTCATAGTACTACTACTTAGAGATTCCAAAAATTTGAATATTCATGGCTTTGAGTTCAAAAGTTTACCACAATTCACTCGATTCATTGAGTTCAAAATTTATTATTTATATTTATTTTAATACTTAATATAAAATCTAATTTAAAATTATTAGATTGGGATGACTTATATATCTTATGCACTACATCCACCTCTGATTCTAATAATTTTTCTAAAGTTTATTAAAATCTTCATGTCAAGATAATTAATTAAGTATGATATTGATATTGTTAAAATCGAGACAGGGACAAGAATTTAGAGAGACAAGAATAATGAGATAATTCTTTCTACTGTGTATTCATCATAATGACCTCCTTATATAGAAGTAAGGTCTTCCTTCTCCTAGTCTAATAAGGTAACCCTATTCTAATTGGATTATGATTTCTATATTACTATAATTACAATTGTACAATAAATAAACTATTTTATATATACTCTCAATACCTCCCCCCCCTCAAGTTGGA
The DNA here is from genome assembly GCA_034509755.1 of Anisodus tanguticus. Taxonomy (NCBI): domain Eukaryota; kingdom Viridiplantae; phylum Streptophyta; class Magnoliopsida; order Solanales; family Solanaceae; genus Anisodus; species Anisodus tanguticus. The sequence goes on from CM067545.1 coordinate 21,263,046, forward strand.
GCATGAGGGTCTCGAATGCCCAACTTGCCGAGTATATATTCGTCTTTGTGATTTTTCTAAAGCTTTTGTAAACACATCATGTCAATTGTTCGTTGGTTGACACATGGTAGGGAATATTATACCGGATTGGAGTGTATCCCGGACATAGTGACAATCCACTTCTATATGTTTAGTCTGTTTATAAAATACCGAATTTCGTGCAATGTACAAAGCTTCTTGACTGTCACAGTACATTTTAACTAGAGACTTGTGTTAAACGCCTAAACTATGCAAAATTCCCTTTAACTATTTCAATTCACAAACGGTCATTGCCGCCAATACGTATTCGACCTCATTTGATGAACGGGAGACAATATCTTGCTTATTGATTTTCCATGACACGAGTGAATTTCTAAGAGAGATAAACCAACTTTGTAAGTGATTTCTAAGTCAACGGACTTACGGCCTAGTCGAATCACACCATACGTACAATTGAAGATCACAATCGTTTCTCATCACAATGCCTTGTCCTGGGTTCTTCTTCAAATATTGCACCACACGGAGAGTCACGTTCCAGTATGCTTCATTTGGTTGCTATATGAATTGGGATAAAACATGCACGCAATACGAAAACTCATGTCTCATGAAACTGAGGTATATTAATCTACCGACCAGATGCCAGTATGGTTCCGGATATCCTAAAATGACTCATTTGGCCAATGCCAAACCGTGATTCTGTTCTATAGTAGTATTGATTGGTTTAGCTCCCAGTAAATTGGACTAAGAGATTATATCCAAGACATATTTTCATTGATAGAGAAATAACTCAGTTGGTCCACATGTAACTTCAACTCCCATAATGTACTTCAGAGGGCCTAAATCCTTCATGTGAAAACAGGTGCGGAGATATCTTTGAGTCGTTCAATGGCACTATGATCATTTTCGGAGATAATCAAGTCATCCACATAGACTAAGACGTTAAGTTTCATACATCTCCAGTGCATAGTGAATAGAGAATAATCAGAGTACGACAATTTGAATCCATATTTCGTCAAAGCACTTGAAAATTTTCCAAACCAACACCTTGGAGCTTGCTTCAAATAATATAATGATTTTCGGAGTCAGCATACTTGCCCCGGATTAGGAACACGAAATTTTGGTGGTAATTTCATATAAACTTCCTCTATAAGCTCGCCGTGTAAGAAAGAATTATGTACATCCATCTGATGCAACTGCAAATTTCGCACAACCGCAATAGCCAGAAGGGTCCAAACAATTACTACCTTAGCTACTGAAGTAAAAGATTCGTTGTAGTAAATTCATTCCTCCTATTTATTTCGGAAGATGACAAAACGAGATTTATATGGCTCGATTGTGGTGTTAGAGTTGTACTTCATTTTGTTCACCCATCTACATCCAAGTGCTTTCTTAAGCTTGGTGGAAAAGTTTTTAGTGTCCATGTTCCATTATCCTCCAACACTTGGATCTCTTATCGCATGACTACTTTCTAATGTTCTTTTTTTATTGCCTCGAAAAGGTTTTTGGTTTAGTTCTGAGGTAATTTCGCAAGGAACCTTTGGTGTTGCAAGGAAAAATTATCACAAGATATATAGTTAGCTAAAGGATAAGGTGAACCGGAGGATTGTTGAGGATCGCATGGATGAGTTGATGGATTTTGTTTGAGAAAAGGTTCATTGACGTAGTCGCATATTTGGATTGATTCATGCTTTTGACGTTTACCTCAACCCAGGTGTTCGTCGAGTGTATTTCATTAGTACGGATTTGTACTTCCTCTATGTTATCTCTATCCAAATCATCATTTGTCTGGTCTAAATCATGTTGATCGTAGGTTCGGCATTCGGTGTTCGTTCTCCATCCATCTTAGTTTCGTTCGTACCTATATTATCAATCATGTCTTCTTCGAAGTTGTGTTGGTTTGTTCCTCCATACGTTTTATCCACGTCAACACAACTTTGTTCGGAGATTCTATTCCGTTCGGTATTACTTCTACGCTATCGGTTAACTTGCTTTGGTCTTACGAGAAAAAAGGAACTTAGTCTCGTAGAAATCCACATCTCTTGAGATCAAATATTTATCGTTCTCTAAGTCATAAAATCTCCAACCCTTTTTTCCGTATGGGTATCCCAAGAAGACACACCTATGACTCTGACTCTCAAACTTGTCTCTCGTTCTTCCCTTTGTATGTGCATAGCATGTTGACCCTATCACCATTAAGTGATCATACGGGCGCATTCTGTACAAAATTTCATAGGGGGGTTTTCCATTCAACATCTAAGATGGTATTCTATTAATCAAATACCCTGCGGTCAAAACATATTCTCCCTAGAATTTGATCGGAAGATGGCCCTGAAATCTCAATGCTTGCACCACATTAAGAATGTGATAGTGTTTCCTTTCGACTTTTCCATTCTGCTGAGGTTTCCCTTTGCAAGATGTTTGAAACATAATTCCATGTTCGAAGATGTAAGTCTTCATACACGTGAACTCGGTTACATTATCACTTCTAACTATCTTCACCCCTTTTTTTGAGCGCCTCTCCACAAAAGCGAAGAAATTCTTCAAGGTTTGGGACATTCTTTCTTATCAACTAAGAGAAAGGTCCACATAGCCCGTGAATGCTCATCCACAATAGTAAAAAAAATATGCACCACAAGAGGAAGGGGTTCTATATGGTCCCCATAAATCACAATAGATCATCTCAAAAGTATCCAGAACCAATAGTATCACTTAAAAAGAAAAGAACTTCTTGTTTGCTTTGTCCGTTGACATACATCAAATTCTCTATCCAATCTATCACCACTCTTATTTAAGCATAATGCCATAATAGACTTTGTTACTTGTGCTGAAGGATGACCCAACCATTTGTGCTAAAGATCGAACCAATCAACTGCCTCTGCCTTCATAGCCCGTATCAGCAACAGATTCAGAAAATAGTAAAGTCCACTTCGATGCTCACCCTTTCCAATCAACTTCCTAATGGTGGAGTCCAGTATATCACACATAATTCCATTAAATGTCACATCACAATCTAAATAATCAACTAGTTGTGATACAGAAATTAAATTGCATGTCAAATTCGGAACATAAAGGAAATTCTTCAACCATATCCTGTCATTGAGCCTGGTTGTTTCTTCTTTTTTATCCACTGAGCTACTTTCGTCCAGAAGACCAACCAAACACTTAGAAATGCCTCACTTATTGCTCAGTTCCTCCATATTACCCATCACATGATTGGTAGCTCCAGAGTCTAATCCAAGATGAGTTTTCGGTCTTACTATCTATCATCCCATTCGAGTTTATTCTCTGGGAATTCAATATGTGAATCACAGTCTTCCAGATCTCATCGCTCAAAATGTGAAGTCTTGTGCCACTTGTGTTAGCTTCCATTCTGTCTCACTTTGAGTTCCTTCTTTGACAACTACAGTATTAGCCCAGTAGTTGCCACTTCCACAACCGAATCCCGGTCCACCCCTTTGCCGTTGTTGTTGTCCTCATCTTTTTTATCTGATTTTCTCATCTTTTTTTATTTTCTGACCACCAATTCGGATAACCAATTAGTCGAAAACATCGTCTACAACGTGTTCGGATCTCTAGCAATGTGTGCGAGAATGCACCATTATTTTTCCTTTACCTTGGTGACGGTAAGGGTTTCTTTCTCGTACATCAAAAGCCATGATTTCACTCGGTCCTCTGTTTTCTATGTGATTCCTCTCACACGCTCTTCTTGCACCAACTTCGAATAGACCTTGTTTAATGATGGTAACAGTTTCTGGGCCAGTATGTTTGACCTCATCATTCCATACGTTCCCTCATCCAATCCCAATGAGGAAAAGACGCCCTTTTTATTCTTCTCTTTTGGCTTCTAGGACCATTCCTAGATTGCACGTGCACTTTCCGTACGTACAAGTTGGGATCTGTTCGTAATTCGCCAATTCCTCCCACAACTTAGTTAGTTTTTCATAGTAATCCACTATGATCCTTCCCTTTTGCTTGCACTCTGCTAGTTTTGACTTTAGTTGTTGCATCCACGGACCATTAATAACGGTGAACCGCTCTCGGATGCTCATTCATAATTCGTTCGCTTCCTCTTTATGTGTATTTGTTGAGTGAAGCGTCAGTTCTATGGTGTTGCAAATCCATGACACTAATAATGAGTTTATAGTCCACCAATATTCCAAGTCCGACGACTCTTCGTCCAGTTTCTTAATTGTACCGTCGACGAAACCGAACTTCTTTCTTGCTCTTAGGACTGTCTTCACAGATCTAGTCCATTCTTTATAATTTTCACCCTTCAATTGGACTTGTGTCACCACAATTCCAAGGTTATCATTCGACATAATGTCGTAGGAAGAGATTGTTTTTCTTTGAATTTTGCTTTCTTCACCGACAATTCCTTTCTTTGGTATCGCTTGTTCTTTTACCATTACTGTCATTGTTTTAGGGTTTTTGTATTCTTTTTAATGTGGCTAGATACCATGTTAAAATCGGGACAAGGACGATAATTTAGAGAGACAAGAATAATGAGAGAATTCTTTCTACTTTGTATTCATCGTAATAACCTCCTTATATAGAAGTAAAGTTTTCCTTCTCCTAGTCTAATAAGGTAACCATATTCTAATAGGACTATAATTCCTATATTACCATAATTACAATTGTACCATAATTACAATTGTACCATAAATAAACTATTATATATATATATATATATATATATATATATATATATATATTCTCAATAGATATAAATTATTATATTTTGAATAAATGGAATACTAAAATATTGAATTTAAATATCTAAAAGTCATACTGAACCCACCAACTAATACTCCTAAGTAGGAGTATTATACAACTCAGAAAGCCTAGGAAGTTGTAGGGCAAAATAATGAGACTTAAGGATTTGCATGCGCAAAAAATACGCGATGGATGGCATTATAGTGCCACTATATCATACTACATGATTGATGATAGCATGTCATTTTAATCATTTAATTTCCTAAAATTCATAAAATCTTCCCGTCAACATAATTACTTTCACATGAAATTTTGTTCTTTTTTTTCTTATCTACTACGCCAAATTATGATTGTCTCTGCTTGCCATCATCACTGGCTTTAGTTCTATTTTGCAAATGAATATCATACCTCTTCTTTTCCCTTTTTTTCTTATCCTTGGTGAATAAAAGAGAGTCATGAGATCACCATACTCATTAGTCATTTATTCTCCTCCATCATTTTCATCTTTCTTCTTTTCATGAATAATCTTATAAAAAAAATTAATCTAATCGTCCATTCAATTATTTAAATTAAAAATGGGTAAATATATAACATAAGTATAATCCATGTATAATATATATATAATTAAGTATAATATATATATATCGATTAGGAAAAAAACAATAAATCCGGACGAGTGTAAAGATCCCTTTAATAAGTTTCTCAGTTCGCTTCCATACACCAAACGTAAAATGTTCTATTCATTGTAATATTCCAATAGGTAGTAACAAGTTTAATTACTAGTTATTTTTATTTTTCAGAAAACTCAGAAACGCAACTGTCGGTGTTTTCCTGTTCAATAAACGCTAGGTAACTGGAAGTGTGGGACATTTGTGAGAGAAAAAGAAAAAAAAAAGAGCTAACCTTATTTTATTAAGATAGGTTACAATATACGTCTCATGATATAACCATTATTCTTGTTTTAATAATGTATAGTACTAATTGTTGGAAATTTACTAAATATGGGATAGAGTTTATCCCATCTTTAATGAATATGGGATAGAGTTTATCCATCATGATATCGTTTCTTCGCACATGCCTAATCTACTAAGTTAGTAGATAATGTTACTGCCAAGTATCATCAAATTTCGTTAAGAAATGAAAGAGATATTGGTACACAAAGTAAGGTGTTTGAGATATAAAAAGATGGAGGGTCTTTGGCAAAAATTGACAAATCTCCCTCATTGGTAAAAGATGGAGAGTTTATGCAATATATAAACTCTAGGTTTGAGTAAGGGTTTGGGACCCCAAGAGGTAACCCATGTGTTTAGAAGGGAGAGGACCTAGGTGAGCTTGGGTTCGGGGCTAAGCTCCACATGCGCACCACCACTTGTCCGGGCTCAGGCTCTTGGGCTCTTTGCCTACCTATGATTGTTTCCTTCCTTTTCCACTCTTATAAATTGAATGTTTCTGTTCAATTCTAAAAGAGGAGAAGAATAGAGAGAGCACGGAACACACAACCCAAAATCTTCTCTTATGTTCAGTACATACAGAGAATCATAAACTCAAACAAGCAATCTGTTCTTATTCATTTTCTTCGCTAGAATCAACTGTATTTGCTTTGTACAGTTGATTAGTTGTTGTTTTATCTTGGGAGACTATTGCCCAATACCGTAAAACATTTATACGAGGCAATTTTGTCTTAAAGACAGAGAGCCATCTCTCGACTCACGTTTTTTTTGTTTAACCTTTCGGAAATACTTTACCCCGATTTCAACCTACGATTTTTACCTATTTTTACCTACCCTAATTAGACTTGAATTACACTGATGTCTCTTTCCCTGATAAAAGAAACAGATTTGTTTAATCTTCTAACATATATATTTGATGACGCTTTACCCATTCAAAGTAAATTTTATATTGAGTAAAATCATGATTTAATAATTTTTTTAGTATTTAGAACTTTAAAATTGATTATTAAATCTTCTAAAAATATATTGTTCAATAAAAACAAGAAATATTCTAGAAAAACATTCTTAGTTAATCAAATTTATACGTTAAAATTTTCTCATAAAATATTTTTTAGAAAATATAAGTAATTAATTTTTTTAATTAATCCAGACTTACTTTTAAAAATCTCAATTAAAATGAGAATTGATTATAGATATGCAAGAAAAGTTATCATCTATCGGAATTGATTGAAAGAATAAATTCTAATTCTAATATTTAGTGACATGCATTCCAACTTTTCACTTCTTTAAGAATAGTACCGTTCCATTTTAAAATATTTGTCTCATTTTGATTTAAAATGGAATTTAAGATTTTTTTTTTGAATCATGTGATTGTTAATAATGTGATTGTTAACTAAAGATACGTAGAATTGTACGAAAATATCTTTTAATATTATGGTATTCAACATGTTATGTGAGAAGTTGAAATAAAAAAGTTATCAAAAAAAGAAAACATACATTTATTTTAAAATGAACTAAAAAGAAAAGTAAGATAAATATTTTAAAAGAGAGGAAATATTATTTTAAAAAAAAAGTATTAACATAATCCTTTCAGAATCCACCAACTGCAGTAATACCATCACAATCAGAGATTCTTGCTTTCATAATCGGACGAAAATTGGGGGCACCCAAGATGCATGCTTATGCGCTTGCCAAAGGAAAAAAATAGTGGTAACTTACCTGAATAACTATAGTTTTTAGGCTTCTAATCTATCATAGCTACTATTATCTTAATAACAATTTTTAGCTACTTTATAGTTATTTAGTATATATTTATGTGTATTTAAATACACAGTTCTAAAATACAATCAGTCAAATATAACAATATTTTACATGTTTCGCGTGTATTCAGGTGTATTCAAATACACAGTTCTCTCCTTCGAAAAAATATATATACAAGCAAATATAAAAAATAAAATATTATGCTAAAAATGAAGAATACAATTAAATCCGGTCACATCTCCGATGAAAATACAAAATATACTCAAATCTAGATTTAAGAAATACAACTATATATTTTCGGATACGGTCGTGCTCCTTCTCCCTGCTTCCGGCAAAATTTCGTGTTCTCCGACGAACCCGTTCTTCCACAAAACTCAAATACAGTGTATTAAGATACCATGAATACGTAGAAAATACAAATCTACGAAATAGAATAGTCTTGAGAGTGGTAAAGAAGGAGAACAGAGGAAAGGGGGGCCGTCGGGGGTCAACGGGGGTCCACTGGGGATTGGCAGAGGGTTTGACGGGGGTCGGAGGATCGTTTGAGGGTCGGCAAGTGTCATCGGGGATCGCTAGAGATGACGGATGGAAGATCCTTCACCGGCGACCCGATATGACGGAGAAGAGAGAAAGACGAAGTTTTTGTGCCTTTTGAAATTCGAGTTTTTAGATGCGTGAATACAATATAGCTACGAGGGGTAATTGAAATACACATGTCACGATCCAAATCGGAGGGCCATGACGGGCACCCGGACCTTACTTGCCGAGCACCACAAGACATACTCTCACCACATAATCGTAAATAAGCATGGGTCATATAACATCGACTACAACATAAGCTGTCCATAAGCCTCTCTTTGGAGTATGTGACATCGGACGGGGCCCCGCCATACCCATATGCATATGCAAAAATACTTTGTACCAATACTAGACCGCAACTCGGGATAAGTGAAGTGCTTCAATATCGGTTGAACCGACAACCTGCGGTGTGGACCATCACCTTATTTATTTAAACTGCGGGCATGAAACACGGCGTCCCCGAAAAAAGGGACGTCGGTACGAATAATGTACCGAGTATGTAAGGCATGAAAAATAACATAATAGAAGCATGGAGGTAACCGAGACAAGAAACAATCAACTTTTGCACATAATGCCTACGAGGGACATAATATGCCTAAGTATCATATACGTGCATGCATAATGCCTGGTCATACATATGCATATGCGTATATAATGCCATCAAGCCTCCGTGGGCATTCCATCACACCATTTCGGCCTCGTGGGCATAATCATCATCTATACCGACTTATCGGTGGTGGTGTGTATATAACGCCTTCCCTTTCACATACCCTACATATATATAATACATACAATATAGTAGCGTATATAACGCCTTTGAGGTCAAGGTTTATACATGTATATAATGCATTTATGATGCTAAGACACTACGAGTTTATCGGAGTGACGTAAGGTCATTGCACCTCCGATTAACATTATGGGGCCCGACATCATCAACCTAACTTACTTTGAAGAATCAACAAACCATAAGATAAGATCACTATCATTATATAGAAGTCAAGAACATCGCCCCTAACATATCTAAGAGTGGAGTCGTTATGGATATTATTTGTTTACATTCGTTTCATTCGATCATGCCAAAAGAAGAAAAATTAGTCTTAACATACCTTGTCATCAAATCAATTCAAGTTCTGCGAGTCCTCGTAAGCTCTACGAACGATTATCTACATTATATGAATGATAGCAATCGGAGTCAATAATTTAACTCAAAAGAATGGACAAGTTCACTATTCATGATTTAGTATTCACTATTTACGATTCACTATCTACGACATTGCTCCCGTATTCCCATTTATTTTCAATTCCAATTCGACCATCACAACTACAATTCATTCTACATTAATACAAGGTTCGTGATTAATGTAAAAAAAGAACTTAGTTTGAATCTTTAAGTTAGTAACTTAATACTGTATAAATTCGAAAGCTGCATCTCCCATATAACTTTGACTTCCTCCAACTCCACACATCATGAACAACAACCGGAGCAACATAACAAAAATAACATCAACCATAAGGTACAATATATCATTAATAAATCATCAACTTGTCACGACGAGCGGCAAGTTAGGATTGAAACCCATACAATCCTTGTCACCCCTTAGGCATTTATTACTTTGACTAAACAATATCTATTACATGATGACAAGTATATTCATCTATTTTTCCAGCCTTATATCTCACAAAAATAACAAGAGACCTCATTTGGGCATTTTATTGAGCAACTTATGTTCATGAAGTTTATACATTCTTTTATATCCAAATTTACATGAATTTCCTACACTACAACTTCATACCAACTCTCCTCCATATCCTCAACCTCATCAACATCTCAACAACTTCATATTATACTCCTAAATTAAATAAAATAGCCCAACAACAACATAGCTTAATTTCAAGATTGTTAAGAATTGTTCGGCATGATTTCCATCAATTTCACTCTTCTAATACTTATATAATCTCAAGGATAAGAAAATGGATATAAAACTCACCTCAAACCACAAGAACTCCTTAAAGACCAAGTTTGCTCCACTACTAAAAATTCTCTAAAATCAACACCACGGGATTTTCTACGTCGGATTTGCATAGTTTGCCTTTAGTTTTTTGTTTAGGATCATAAGGGAGCTTAATGGGAGTGTTTTGGGAAGTGATTTTTTTTGGGAAAAACCAAAACTGAAACGAGCTCTCGGTTCTGCTTTGAAGAAAATTCTCAACTTCACTGTTCACTAAAGAAAATTCTCAAATTTATTGTTCACTATTCACTGTTCATTGTTCATGTCACTATTCTTGGTACTGTTCATCTATGAAATAAATATGATTTGTATTTTTGACTAAACGTATTCTCTTCTACTCGTTTAACCTCTAACCTTTCAATACTTATTAATCACTTGTTAAACATGATTAAACACGTATATCCTCAAAGATAATCGTGTTCCCCCGAAACTTACGTCGACTAGCTTACGACGCAACTTAGCTTATGAATATACGGGATGTAACAATACAACATAACTATGGATTGGTAATTTATTTAAAATGTAGTTATTATACTTAAATATCTCCTATAATTAGCTATAGCATGTAAAATTTCAAAAAATAACTCATTCTAAAATTAAGAAAAGGTAGATTTATCAAAATATTTTTTTGGTAATAAAGCGTGATTTGTTACCATACCAACAATAAAATAAACAATTACACCTAAGAGAGCATCCATAGCAATGGCCACCTTCTAGGAAGGGTGCCAAATACTACAGAACCTCTGGGCAACTAGTTACAGATATGGATTTTTTCCAAGGTAAATAGTCCCAATTTCCGTTCCGTTTGCCAAGGTAAATAGTCCGTGCCTAGTTTGTATATTTTTTTGGATGATGATATATCCCCGTATATGATTCACCATCTTTCGAACTGTCCCGCACCCCAAATGCGCGGCGGCCCATTTCTCGGCCGGCCCCCGCACCTTTGCTCCGTCACAAGCTACGGTACCCGCAATTTGTGTCTGTCCGATTCTTTGGGTTAGTAACGGTAAATAGGCCGGTCATCCGGCCCATTACCGCCAGCGTTACGGTCCATGTTTCCCATTCCGTTCCGAGTTGGGCAAGCGGGTCCAGCACTTTGTTGGCCGATCCGTCCGAGTCCGAGAAAATTCCCAAAATTCGCCCAATTCTCCCCGAGTCATAGACCGGTCACTCGTAGTTAGGGATGGCAACGGATCGGATCTAGATCGGATCCTACTAGATCCGGATCTAGATCCGTTTTCATATACGAATCCGGATCCGTCGGGTCCATAAAAATCAGATCCAAATCCGGATCCACGGATCGGATGCGGATCCACATGTAAAAAAAATTTGCCTTGCTAAGAATGTAACCTTGCTAAGAATTTTTTTTTTTTTGAAAACGATTTTTATTTAGCTAACGGTTCTTGTGTTTCAATTTTTCATATGAGATATTTTGTTCGTTGTCTCATTTTGATTGTGAGCTATTAATTGAAAATGTTGGACAATGACAATAGTTGTGAAAAATGCTGACTAGTATTTCCACGATGCAAAATTTGCATGTGCTTGAAATCTTCACAAATGAAGTGAATATAATTTTAACTACTTGTCTATGGAGATGTTAGTCATTCACTAATATAACATTGATTTTATTATCAAAGTTACCTCTTTATTTTTTGGTTTTTGAGTTAACACGGGGATAAATTAAACTTGTTTTGAGAATTAAACTTGCAAGGATGTGCTTAGAAATTTTAAGAAATACTTATAAAATTACATTCTAGGTTATGAATATATTTAATAAAAAACGGATCACGGGTCGGATCTGGACCGGAAACGGATCTCAAATACAAGATCCAGATCCAGATCCGATCCGTCGAGAAATGGATCGGGTCCGATCCGGATCCGTCGAGTCCAAATTTTGAAGATCCATATCCTATAAAATGGATGCGGATCCACGGATCCGGACGGGTCCAAGATCACTTGCCATCTCTACTCGTAGTCGACGTGGTATTTTTAAACCAAAAAGACATTTTAATTTAAGTTCTAATGTTCTTAAATCACCCTTACCCCGTAATCCTGTGTCTGCGTTAAATGATCCGAATTGGAATATTGCTATGACCGATGGATATAATGCTCTTATCAATAATAAGACGTGGGAGTTGCTACCCCATCTATCTGGTGTTAATATTATTAGGTCTATGTGGATTTTTGCTCATAAGGACAATTCATACGGTTTGTTTGCAAGGCATAAGGCTCGGTTTGTGGGTGATGGTAAGACTCAGCAAGTTGGTGTGGACTGTGGTGAGACGTTTAGTCCGGTGGTAAAGCCGGCTACCATTCAAAATGTGCTCAGCTTGGCTCTTTCGAAACCATGGCCCATTCATCAGTTAGATCTTAAGAATGCTTTCTTACAAGGTGATCTCAAGGAAGCAGTCTATATGCATCAGCCCTTAGGGGTTTAGGGATCCCACATATCCTCATCATGTCTGTTTGTTAAAAAAGTCCTTATATGGGCTAAAGCAGTCTCCACGGGTCTGGTATAAGAGGTTTGCCGACTACGTTTCAACTATTAGGTTCACTCACAGTAGGTCGGATAATTCCTTGTTCATCTATCGTCGTGGTTCTTCCTTGACTTATATACTATTATATGTGGATGATATTATCTTGACTACCTCTTTCGATGCTTTACGCCAGTCTATCATGACAATGTTCAGTTCTGAGTTTGCTCTGAAAGACTTGGGGCCCTTGAGTTATTTTTTGGGGATTGCTGTCACTCGCCATGCATGTGGATTATTCTTATCCCAAAGAAAGTATGCATCTGAGATCATTGAGAGGGTTGGGATGTCATCTTGTAAGTCCACTTCCACTCCAGTTGATACTAAGCCCAAGCTTGGTGTTGCGGCCGGCGCACCATACGAGGATCGACTCGCTATCGCGATCTTGCGGGGGCCGCCTTCGGTAACTTACATTCACGAGACCGAGATATTACGTGCGTCGAACAACAAGTGTGTTTGTTTATGCATGATCCCGGGGTTGAGCACATGAATGCGCTCAAACGCATCATTCGGTATATTCGGGGACACTTAACTATGGCTTGCATTTATATCCTTTATCGACGTCCACACTATTCTCGTATATAGATCTTTGATTGGGGTGTTTGTCAGGACACTAGATGGTCTACGTACGGCTATTGTATGTTTCTTGGTAATAACTTGGTCTCATGGTACGAAACGTCGGTCGACGTTGTCCCGCTCGGTGCTGAGAGGCGAGTATCGAGGGTAGCTAATGTGGTCTACGAATCATGTTGGCTACGTAATTTGTTGTTGGAGGTTCATTGTCCTATTGACGACCTTGGTTTATTGTGATAATGTTAGTGCCATCTACCTTTCTGGTAATCCGGTTCAGCACCAGCGCATTAAACATATCGAGAAGGACATTCACTTTGTTCGCGAAAAGGTAGCTCGTGGACAAGTACGCGTCTGCCATGTCCCTTTCAGGTATCAAATTGCAGACATCTTTATAAAAGGTCTTCCCTCGGTCCTTTTTGAATATTTCTGGGACAGTCTCAGCGTACGAAGAACGCCCGCTATGACTGCAAGGGTGTGTTAAATATCCATAGGATATACACGATATACACGTGTATATCCTATGTATATTGGGCCTCGATTTTGTATATATGACCGTGTATATGGTCTAGATTTTAGGTAATGTTTTAGTCTCCTAGTTTAGGTAATGTTGTGGTGTAATTAGTATTGTACACTTACCATAATATTTGTATTACCATAATTGTATAGTTAGTGTCCAAGTAGAATAAGGTTTTAGGAGTAGAATAAGAATAAGTTTTTTTCCTATTATGAAAATATGTAAATTGTATATATACTCTTTCAATTAATGAAAATAATCAAGGGATTATTTAACTTGTAGTATTTAGTTTCATGCATATCTTAATTTATAAATCATATTCTATTTTATACAAAGTGAAAGAGAAGAGTACTTGACAGATTTTATTAATTAGTGCTATAAAATCTGTAAGAAACTTGAATAAATCATCTTCAAGTATTAGGAATAAGATAGACTACAAACGAGAATATATAACAATATTTCACTAATAATAATAATTACAATAATAAAAATGATAAAACTGATAATAATGAAAGATGTTTCTTTTAAATATATTGAAAATAAGATAGACTACCTAATATAACATATAAAGGTGAATTAATGATATAAAAATTTCTTACATTAACGACATATATATATATATATATATATATATATATATATATATATATATATATAACTTAGATTCTATGTCTTTAAATATGGACAAGGGCCTATAATTTGGTTTTCCAATATAAGTAGTTGAACAAGTTTTATAATAAGAGGGTAGAAAAAGGAAAAGAGGAGTAAAAAGGTGGAGTCCTTTCTCTTGTCGTGAGACACTCAATAGCTTTGGCAACTTAATATGAATTATATTGATATATCAATTTTAAGCCTTTCATGAGAGTATAATCCATCATTTAATTTTATTTTTTCAGAAATTTTTTCACCTTTTTTAGAAATTGCTGTTTGGCCATAAAAATTTCAAATACAACTGAATTTGAAAAACACCCAAGTTGTATTTGAAATTTGAAAAACACTCCAAACCTTATTTTCCCAATTTTCACTTTTTGTTTTTTGGTCATTGCTTTTATCTTTCACTTTTTAAAATTTACCCTATATTTTTTATTTTTATAAATTTGATCCCGTGGTAAATTCAACTGATGAGTTTCATGATCGGAGGGATATAAAAGAGGTCGTATGCATTAGTGAACAAGCTCAATTTATAAATTATGATCTTGCATGGTCTGAAAAACAACATTGCAAAGCAAAATAGGTGCTTAATTTTCCATCTTATAATACATGAGTTAACATCCCTGTAACCACATGTTCAATCAATATGAAAATTAAATTGATTTGCTGAATGATTTTAGATTGTCTTTATAAGGACACCGAAAACTATTATGTTTATTAATTATTTTGGGTATTTTTGCTAATTTTTAAAAATTGGGGGTATAAATCATATTTTATTTATTTATTAGACAAAATGCATTCCAACAACCAAATATCATTTGCAAAAACTATGGTCAAATATAACTTCAACTCCAACTTTAAAAATTCCAAAAAAAAAAATGAAATTATTTTTTATTTCTATGGGCAAACGCCTACTAAATCAAAATCGCAAAGATGAAAAGGGTTTTTGGAGGTCAAAGTTTTGGAAGGAAAGGGGTGATAGACGTGTTGAATAAGATTTCTGGTGACATATACAAGACAAAAAAGGAGTAGAAATTTCTGGTGAGAGGCTAAGGTAAATAGTGTGTTATAGCTTTATTAGGCTTTTGCTTTAATTAGAAAGCTACAACAATAGCTAATGTTAGGTAGTTGAGGGTTAAGAAATGCATATTGTGTGGTGAAGGCTTCTCAAATGCACGTCAAGCATCTCTTACGTTGCCTTGATACGTACCCTAAACATGCATTCGGATATTAAAGCTATAGTAGCACCAAATAAAGACAATTCTTTTCCATCGACTGTGGCACGTTGCCATAACACTCTATTTACGCTAAGAATCACTTGTTATATGTTTGGTCAAGTGACGGAACCTGAAATTTTAATAAAGGAATTCGAAAATCTTGTACCTCCTATATAAAATAATTTTTGAACTACACTCTTTTATATTAATAGAGTATTTTTATCTTATCTACACCATATAATTTTCTAATGAAAGAGATTCAATTGAACCTCTTCCTTACCGTGGCTCCGCCACTTTGGTCAGGAGCAGGAGTTTCAAATTTAATTTATGAGAAGTAATAGTCTAACTCACAAACTGGACACGTTGGATTGGGTATGTATTTGTTGGTGAGTCATTTTGGACATAATCTACATTAACTTATAATTTATAAGTTTGGGTCAATTTGAATTGCATATGTAGGATAAAATGGTTCATAGTGATTTGATGCCTTTTGACATTATTCATAGTGATTTATAGAGATCTTCCATTTTAAGTTCTTTGGGCCATCGTTATTATGTCTTATTTTTGAATGATTATTCTAATTTTTTGTGGACCTTTCCTTTATCCAAAAAATCTCAGGGTTTTTCCACCTTCTTAAAATTTAGAGCATTCATACGTACCCAATTCGAACGGAAAATTAACAATATTCAATGTGATAATAGCGAGGAATATTCAATATGATAATAAGCGAGTCACTCGTCATGCGGGTGGTCTATTTTTATCTCGAGAAAAAGTATGCGGCAGAGATTATTCGAGAAGGCTGGCATGTCATCTTGTAAGTCTACTTCTACTCGGTTGATACCAAACGAAGCCGAGTGCTACGTCGGCACCCCATACGAGGATCCTCGTCATGCGGGTGGTCTATTTTTATCTCGGAAAAAGTATGTGGCGAGAGATTATTGAGAGAGGCGACATGTCATCTTGTAAGTCTACTTCTACTCCGGTTGATACCAAACCGAAGCCGAGTGCTACGTCTAGCACCCCATACAAGGATCTCACCCACTATCGCGGTCTTGTAGGGGCACTTAGCCAACGTGACTTTCACGAGACACGATATTCCTTATGCGATGCGGCATGTGTGTTTGTTTATGCACGATCAAAGATTGAGCACATGCATACGCTCAAACGCATTATATGCTACATACGGGGCACACTTGATTATAGATTACATTTATATCCGTCCGCCATTTACGCTTTCGTGTCTTATGCGATGTTGATTGGGGTGGATGTCATGATACGGACGTTCGACCTGCGGTTATTGTATGTTTCGGGGTGATAACTTGGTCTCTTGGTACGCAAAACGCCGAGTGCATTATCGCGATCCGGTCACTGGAGAGGCCGAGTATCGCGGGGTAGCCAATGTGGTGTACGAATCATGTTGGGCTGCGTAATCTTCTATTAGAACTTCACTTTTCTATTCGAGAAAGCTACCTTGGTCTCTTGTGATAATGTTAGTGCGGTCTATCTTTACGAAAATTCGGTCCAACATCGGCGCACTAAGCATATCGAGATGGATAATCACTTTGTTGACGAAAAGGTAGCTCGTGGTCAAGTACGCGTCTTGCATGTTCCTTCCCGGGGTACCAAATTTCTTGACATCAATATATATATTTATATATAGAGAGAATATCAAATGAATACTCCATTATTCATGAAAACTTGTATAATTTTAACTTGCCTTTTATTGTAAATATTGTCTCTTTTTACTTACTCTGTCCTTCCTTAATAAGTGATGTTACTATTATTAACATGCAAACATCTAAAATCATGATTAGGATTAGTGATAAATATAAAAATTGTTGTGGTAGCTTAATTCTCTCTAGAAGCAGAAGTGGAAAATTATTTTTTTCCAATAGAAAAGGGGTTTAATATTAAAAAGATGTTTTGCAAAAGATGTAAAATTATTTTAAAATAACATAACGATGTGATAATAATAAAAATATAATATTTGCGAAATGTTTAACGCTTAATTTATAAATAGAGAATGTGATGCCATTTTGCGTAAATAAAATAACGTAGAATATTAGGGTAAAAACTATGATTAGGATATTAAACGACAAATGATAGTAAAAAATATAAATAATAATAATAATAATATTGAAAATAGACGATGATATTAAAAGCCTTATATATATATATATATGGGAATTGCAAACAAGTATTTGAAATTAAAGTCAAAAAAAGTATTTGAAATTTAATAATTGAAGGGCTGGATTTTATTTAGAAAGATTCTCCTAAAATTTTAATACCTTGATATATATACTCATAAGCTATTGAAAGTGATAGATATTTCTAGAATATTCTTTGTACATCTCCTATATTAGATAAAATTATAGTTCAATTGTAATTAGGATGTGTAGTTCAATTGTAATTAGGAAGATTAGTTACCTAGTTTGTAAAGGAGTAAATAATTATGTAACAATATATATATTTTATATAATTGAAGGAAGTTTATTTCATACCCAAGTTTAGAATATATACAACAAGTTTATTCCATGAATTAATTTCATACTCAAGTTTACAATATATACAACTCTAACAATTAAGACTTGCTATCCCTAAGAATATACTAATTAATGTAATTGATCTAATCAAACCTAATTCTATGATACTAATTTACAATTACAATATTCATGATTGATTGTGTTTGGTGACAATTATGTGATTGACCCATATTTATCTTACGAGTTCCCCGCGAGTCTTTGCGAGAGGTTCTCGTATCTTTGAGGCTTGTCCACGAGAAATAATCAAATAGTACGTGCGAAGACCTTTGGTGAAAATTTTGCAATCCGATAATGGGACGGTACATGGAGAACACGAGACTTGTCCACGTGCAACCTTTTCTCGAACAAATAATATATCCATTTCTATGTGTTTTGTGTGTTGATCTTTGGACGGGATTACCGGATAAGTATATCGCACTCATATTAACGTAATAAACCACGTTGCCTTTTCAATGGGACAATGGAATTCTAAAATGAGATTCTGAGCCAACATGATTCGGCAACCACATTGGCTACCCCTCGGTATTACTCAGCACGTGCTTGGCCGAGACATTGTTGGTTGTCGTAGTGGACGACCATCGAGATAAGGTTATCTCCCAAAAACACACAATAACCGGATGTGGAACGACATGTGTCCCGGAAGCCACACCAATTAGCATATGTATAAGGCACGAGAGACTCGAAATAGAGAACTTATACGAGATGCGGACCAAAGTGAAAAGTACCCTTGATATACGCGCGAATTTGCTTGAGAGCCCTCATATGTTCTACTTTTGGATTATGTATATGTAAACACACTTGCTGAACCACATAGGATATATCAGGTCTCGTGAAAGTGAGGTACTGCAAGGCCCCTGCAAGGCTGCGGTAGTGTGTTAGATCACTATATGGGGTCCCTGTAGCGTTGCTTAATTTTGCCTTTGTATCAACATGTGTGTGTGGCGGTTTGAAGGAGGTCATACCCATTTTTTCAATGATCTCCTCGGCGTATTTCTTTTGGCGAGAAACGAGACTACCTACATAATGGGTTACATCAATTCCCATATATCCATTGATTGACGATAGCATCAAACCTTTTCCACATTGTGTTGTCAAAGTCGGGCGGATGGGGTATGGTAGTGTCGATGTGATCAAGAACATTGTAGGCATAAGCATGAATTTGAAATAATTCTACCCACGAAGAGTATTGTCCATCCTCTTGATCAAGAACCTTAGGGATAAAGTTCTTGATATTTGTTACGGCGAAGGCCGGATGAAAGGAGTTGGTAGATGGAGGAGGATGATGTGTGACGTCTTGTGTGGAGGAGGAGGAATCGGGAGAACCCATGTTCTTTGCCGGAGGTTTGGAAAGAGAGAGGGCGAAAATTCTTTACGGTTTGGGGGGGTGCCGCCGGAAAAAGGGGGGGCGCAACCAAAATTTTATTTTTCGGGTATTAGGGTTTGGCTCTTGATACTATGTAGAATAGTGTAATTCTCCTTGTTTGGAGTCTTTCTACTATATATATATATATATATATATATATATATAGTATTAAGGAGACTCCAAACGAGAGAATATATATATATATATTCAATTGTAATACTAATGGTATGAGAATATCTACTTTACATAATTACATTAAAATAATAATTACGAGAATATATGGAGAATATTTATGTATATTCTCTATCATGATCTTCTCAAGGCGGAGTTTGATTAAAATTTTGGAAAAGAGTTCTTGCAAAAGAATATTAGATTTTCTCAAAAACTATTTAATAAATACCGTATTATACATGGTATATACCATGTGTATATCACGGGCGGTGATTGTTGAATAATGAACATTAAATCCCGTGATATACACGGTATATACATGCCGTATATATCACGGTTTAGCGATCTATTTTAGGTATGATTTGTTGAAATTAAATTAGAGTTGTACATTTACCATAATTATATAATTATTGTACAAGTAGAATAAGCTTTTAGGAGTAGAATAGGAATAAGATTTTCCTATTATGGAAATTGTAAATTGTATATATACTCTTTCATTAATGAAAATAATCAAGGGATTATTTCTTTCATGGTATCAGAAATCTATGACTAAATTACTCCCGCTCTACTCCAAATTTATTCTCGGTTTCCATGCCCCTTCTCGGCCGAACCTGCATCTGAATTCGTGCCCCTTTCTCGGATTTCGTGTAAAAATTTACATTATCTCTTCCCAAATTTTCTTTCAAATCCCTTTGTTCTTTCGTTATGTCTACGTCGAAGAACACGTTTCATCCCGCCCTTACTGTTTCTAACATCAAGAACAACATCCCTATTATTCTTTGAGATGGAAAACGTCCGATATGCGATGTGGGCGAGTTGTTTAAAATTCACGCAACCTCTCATCAACTCCATCCATAACATACAATTTCTCCTGTTATCCCTTCTCCTACGGAGGATCCTCGATTATGGATTACTCTTGATGCTACCGTTCTCAGCGGTGGATTTACTCCACTATTTTCACCGACCTCTTAAACGGACGATCATTGAACCGGTGTGACACCATGGCTATGGCTACACTGGAATAGATTGCGTGATATATTCCAAGATAACCAACATTCTCGTACTATCACCCTTGGTAGGAATTTTTCCAAGTCGGCATGGAAAAAGTTACCCTGAATGTTTAAAACCTTATTGTAAACGGCTAAGGAATTAGCGGGACCAACTCGAAACGTTGGATCTCCGATTACCAATAATCGTCTTGTTTTGCAATGGTTGTAGGCACCTATCTCGAGGCCTATAATGGCGTTGGGACTCTCCTACATCAAAGTAATCCATTTCCACCTTTTTTATCAAGCCCGTTTCATGCTCACGTTGGGGAGGCCGACTTGGCTAAAAAAGGCGGCTACCTAAAAGTGCCAGTTTCGTGGCGATGATGACGTCCCTCTGGAATTTCTCCCGAATTTGTTGATAATTCGAGCCAAAATTGTGGTTACGGTGGAGGTAAGAAAAATTTGAAGAATAATAGCAAAAATCGCGGTTGGCAATCGTGGAGGGTTCCGGTAAGTGGTGGGGAGAGGCCAGAACGGTGGCGGTGGGCCCAGTACGGTGGTAGTGGGCCGCAGGACAGCTTGGTCCCAGCCATGGGGGCTCTTGGCAGTGGGCCTTGGGTCGGTAACCCAATGACCACTATTTTCATTCATTCCAACCCCTGGACGGTGGGCTGCACGAGCCTTCCTTCCGGCCCAATTCGACATGGCCCGGTAGTTTGCCTGCAACAACGTTGGGCCGGGGGCGAGCAAAGCATGTGTGCTTGGGCCTCCCGGCCTCCTACAGAGCCCATCATGTTGTGGGCCCCACTCCGGAAAACAGAACATTGATGCTGCAATGCATACACTTGGATTGAATCCTCCATATGCAAATTGGTACATGGACACCGGTGGTCACCACTTCTCACATGACGTCCGACCTGGGTACTCTCTCGTCTTATTCCAAGATTTTGAGCAATGATCATTGGCATAATTATTGGTAATGGCAACTCATTCCAATTTGTGGTTATTGTCATAAAAACTTTGTCTCCCCCGTATCCACTTCTTGTCTTAAAAAATGCCCTTCATGCCCCTAACTTAATTAATAATTTGGTATATGTCCATAAATTCATCACTTATGATAATTGGGTTTACTGTTGATTTTGATCCTTTTTTGGATTTTCTCTGAAGGATTTCAAGACGGGGATACCTGCTCATGAGATGTGATAGTAGGGGAGATCTTTATCCTATCACGCCACAGCTTCCCGGTCGCTCGAGTCAAGCCTTGTCATCTATTTTTCTGAGCTCTAGCTCCATTCCATGTGCAACATGCACGTTTGGGTCACCTACAGGTAAATCCGTTGTTTCTTCACTTGTCTAAAAATAATTTTATTTCTTGTAAAATTCACACGTAGTACTCCAATTTGTCCAATCCTTTCCTTTAGGAAAACACGTTAGATTATCATTTGTAGCC